>APFE031307221.1:58174-88839 GCA_000404065.3 Pinus taeda
ATTTAGATTTCATACATTAGAAAATTAAAAGTAAAAAAAAAAACCTTTTAAATAAAGGGCATGGTGTAGAATTACCACTTTTTTAAATCAACATCAAAATCACTACCTGTTATAGACATATTTGGGCATTGCAACCCCAATCACATATGTCGATAAACGAAGGGCTCTTAAACCCCTAAAAGTTTTGTTTCATACCCTAAAGGATCATGGTCAACTGATTACATCATTTCCCAGAAGTTCCACCTGAAAAGCTACTCAGAAATGGTCAAAATTGACTCATACAGATGCTCCTTGGTCAAGGTGTGATGCATCTCACCTATTACACACAGGGGGTGCGATGCATACTAAAAAAGCCTTCTGTAGGGTGCGATGGGCAAGAGTAGACAAATGGCAGAGACAGTTTGCTAAGTGGAAACCCAGAGAATCTTCGAAAAACTTCTCATATGACACTTGCCTTTATGAATTCACCCAGGGATGAGTAAAAGATCATGAAATCTCCAAGTGGAACCAAGAACTATCAGTGAAATGACACTAATAAAAAACCTAGAAGTTGACTCACCCCCTGCAAATAACTATATATGGATCCCTCATCATAGAGATCTAAAAGATGGAATTTTGTAATTTGTAAGGAAGTGTTGTTGGTTTCTCTTTGAGACATTGTATTGTTGGGTGATCTTGCATTTCATGAGGTGAAGAGAGCTTTCATGTTGGGAAGATGATGTTGGATCAGACAGCTGGGTTGTAATCCTCTCTTCTACTTCTACTATCAGTAAAGTTATTTGAGTTTTCCTCCATATACTCATGTATCT
Organism: Pinus taeda; assembly: GCA_000404065.3. Lineage (NCBI taxonomy): Eukaryota > Viridiplantae > Streptophyta > Pinopsida > Pinales > Pinaceae > Pinus > Pinus taeda. Next base: position 58,984 of record APFE031307221.1, read on the forward strand.
GTGAATCTTGTATTTGTGAATGCAATTGTATGGTTAATGTATTTTTGATTCTGCATTGTTTATGGTATCATAGATCTCTATGCTTTGATGGTGTTTTGTTGCTTTACCACCACAGGTGTTCATTGAAGCGGGACAAGTGAGAAAGGAGCAGCAAGCTCTATCAAAGGAGAGAGGAAACAAGCAAGGAGCCAAGCGAAAGATTAAGGTTGGTGCTCTCTGCTTCTCCCTTATCTATCATCCATAAAGGAAAACACAAGTTACTTTGAATTGTTTGTTTCTAAGATAGCTACTCGTCTTAGTGGGACTAGCAAATGAAATAGACACTAGTTTTCCTGGAAACAAAATGGCGACTCCACTGGGGAGTGATTAGTTTGCTTGTTTGTTACTGTTGTTTGCTTATAAACTATAGATGGAGCCTGAAGTTAATCCAGCTAGCCTTCGAACTGCTTTTTCTATGCAACTGCAAAGTAGATCAACGCTGCTTCAGTCAATCTCTGGGTTGGTTTATGAACTGAACATATGACTTGCAAACATCCTAAGTGCCCTTGTGGTAGCTCATAAACCTCATAAGATCATACCTCTATACTTTGTGTTTACTGTCTATTATAGCTCAGCCTAAATCACTAAACTTAGCTGCAAATGTTGAGCAAAAACCAAGCTCAGTTTCGTTCCCTGGTCCATCGCACTGTCTGTAACTGGCAGTCTAGATGCATCACACCTCCTGTGTGCTACAGGTGAGATGCACCCCTGTTTCCCTTAAGGACCGGTGTTATGCTTGAATGAGACTATTTCCCTCTCTAGAATTTGGTTTTTTCTTCATTGTTTTCAGCTCTATTCAGTAGTTTTGTTGCTTATGATCAGTATATCATTGTTAAAGCCTTCTTTCTTTACATTATTTAGCCTCCATTTATTAGGAATTGTGAATGTTTTTTTTATGTATTTTTCATCATTTACAATCCTCCTTTCCAAAAAGTAGCTTAATTGAACTTTCGTCTTTTGATTCAAAAGTGTCGTAATTATTGTTTTAGGTCAAGAAGAAGAGTGTTGTAAAGTATTCCTCTTTTAGATAGTAAATTGTACTTTTTCCATTGTATTTGATTAGTATTGTCAACATTTGAAGTGTCAAAAGCGGTTTTCCATTTGAAATTGAAAGTGTTGTTTTAGTCTTCCTTTCATTTTGAAAAGAAATTATTGAAGTGTCTCTTTGAAGAAAATTGTTCAGATGTGTACTTAGTTTTCCTTTTTGGCATTCAGACATTAAGGAAGAGGAAAAATAAATACATGCATGTGAATTTTCATTTAGACTGCATGCGGAAAATGATTCAGGAAAAGTGCCTTTAGTGTGTGCTCTCTGCTCTCTGTTGAAAGAATCATACTTTTCTTTCCTTAGTAGCTAGGATTTTCATTGCTAAAAGAAAACAAATGACTATTTATCATTTTAGATTACATATTTAGGAATTTTAAATCTACATCATGCGGTTAACCTTGAAAGACAAATTTCTAAGAAAGATCAACTCTAAAATAAAACTCAATGAACATAAAAACGCTTTTGAACCTAACGCATAACATCTAGAAGTCTAGGCTAGAGACATATTCCGGTGTCATAAAACCTAGTAACTATCGTTTTCATTGAAGGTTGGGTGATTCCTCCTCTTTGATACGATAAGTGCGAGTATGGACTTGTGCTCCCCGTACCATCGATTATATATTGAGAGACCGCAATAGGCTGATATCCTTTACCCGTAGGAAGAAGTGTGTGCAACCCTATCGATCGCAATGCACTGAACACAACATTCGAGAAGATTGATTGTTGTACATAAAATTCCTTGGTAATTTTTCTCTAATTTACCACCAAGGTGTATATTTCAGTTTTGCAATTGATTTGGTAATCCCTCTGTCTAGACTTCCAAAGTAGTCACTTTTGTTCCTTTTTTACTCCCTAAAAGAAACGGTCCATTTGAGCACTTGTCACTTCAGGCTCATTAAAAATTGAAGGGTACTAGAGTCACCTTTAGCTTTTTCTTGACTCTTAAAAATTGAAAAAGATAGTTGTGTCAAAGCGTCATAAAATTTATTTAATTCTGAATAACATCCCTGTTCTTTTGTTGATCTTAGGTTGAGGTAATGGAGTCCACCAATCAAGGATTTCCCCTTGGGGGACATCCTAGTCCTTTCTCTTCTTGGGGAGATATTGGTGCTCCTTATATGGCTACATTGTCCCTTTCAGGAATCACAATTGGCCTGCCGGTATGGCTATTCTCAACCTCTGTCATTCAAAACACCGTAATTCCTCAGCAATCGAATCAGCAACCAGATGATACCAGAGTTACTCCCTCACCTTCTACTTAGTTTGTTTCTCCCTCTCCTTCTTCCTCTTCACTTGGTGAAACTAGTGATACTAAAAACCAAGTAACTAAGAAGAAAAATAAAGGGAAAGAGAAGAAGAAGAAGAAGCCAGTCAAGCAAGGGGGAGACCATGCATCATCCGGTGAAAATCTGCACACCACACCTTCCAAACCCAAATCTCCATGCATAATTTGAAAAGGGAACCACTTTCATCAAGATTGTCCTTGCATCCCGTGGATCTTTAGAGACTGGTCTCCCCACTTGCACCATCCGGTGTCATCAACCTTTGTCGATCATGTTGAGAGTACACCATCGACTAGTGAAAATGAAGGTAATGGACAAAAAGGAAGATTCAGATTTCCTTATAGGTTGTGTGAAGGCGATCATGCCCTTCACTATTGTCCTTTTCTGGACGAAGCTAAAAGTGTCTTGGATAATCGTCCTGCTTCATCGCAGTGACTTCCGCCTGGATACAAGAAACTCTTGTCGAGACCATCGCTAGTTAAAAATCTGACTGACATACCTCAGTTTTCGATCGTAATGCCTATCATTGAAGAAAAACCCTCTGAATCCATACCAGACCAAAGTCAATAGGACGGGACAATAGCCAACCCATTCTTGCCTTCAGAAGGTCCACCTTCTGAAGATACAATCTACTCCTTGGGCATGACTGCGTTTACTGCATGGGAGCTATTGTTTCTGTTAGCTCCCTATACCAATAGGTTTCATTTTTCATGATTGACTAGGGAAGTGCCAAATATGTTCATCCTTCTTATACTGCAAAGGTTCCATATGTTGATGAATATTCACTATGTATAGGTGGTTAACTCTTGCCACAATTGATTATTAGCCAGACAACTTAATCCTGGCTAGAGCATGTTTGAATTTCACTTGTCTACGAATAGAGAATGAAGGTCTGCACAAACAATTTAAGCTTGGCAGGCCAATAGTTAGGCAGAGAAGCAAAGGGTCTCAACAGCTTAATCTGAGCCCTGGAAGAAATAAGGGTAGACTTAGATAGGAGGGCAGCTAAAAGAAAAGAGAAGAATCAGGGTTTGCCAGTTCAAGTGTACCCAATGAGAATGAAGAAAAAATGCTAGGTATACTAGATTGGGTAGGCAATTTTGATGGTACACAAGCATAGTTTGTGGTCAATTGGATTTTTGGAAACATGTGGTCATCTCATAAAATCATAAGGTACCATGGCAAGGTGGCTACAAATCAAAATGGAGCATGACTAATTCCCCTCCCCATTTTCCCAAGAAACACTTACTAACATTCCCCCCAAAGGGAAATGAGATTTTCTCATTACCTTTAGCCCACTTCATTCCATGAAAAAACTAAGTGAAAAGATATTTTACCTAGGAAAAACAAGGCACATTTATTATATAAAAGGTATTTATTATATCTTACCAAAGTTTCCCAAACTTCACCATTTGTCATCCTCTTCTTTCCCCTTGGCCTAAGTTTGCACTCTATAAAACTTAGCCTAAGCCATACAAACCCATCCCCCACAATCATATTAACCTACTAACCTTATTATATAACTCCTATGTATAGCTTCCCCCCCCCCCCCCTTAGTATATAAATACTTGGAAAAAACCCCAAAAAATAAATACCCTACCCTTGGCTAACTATAGCCATATTTTAAATTTTCTTCAGGGAGTTATTGGCCCACTAGAGGCCAATAATAACCCTCCACATACCATCGAGATTTATATGGCCTTTGGCTAAATAAATAGCCAAAAACCCGCATTTTTGCCCAAAAAATCCACTTTTCAAAAGTCTGCAAATACACAAAAAACATTACAAATCACAAAAATTTACATGGGTCTGCCACTGTTAAATGACCGCCACCTTAGTCGCCCGCCAACCGTCCGATTGCCGCTCCCACATCCGACGGTAGTCGGCGATTTCGGAAGCCCCAACCTGTCGAACAACATCATCCAAGGGATGGGCGGTATTTCTGTCGTACCAAGGATGTGTGTCAAGCACCCGGTGTGTTCGGAGCCCCCTCCCCCGAAACGGATTTCCCCCAAAAGCGGTGCGATATTACCTCTTACCACCTGCCCCCTCCCTGCTGACGTCATGCCCATGTCACCTGATGATGTCACCTGCCATGTCATATGCCACGTCACTTGCCATGTTAGCATCCGTGCCCACTAAATGACAAAAATGACGTCATGCTGATGTCATCCAAAAAATGCGCCCCTAACCCGCCAAAGTCAAATTTTCCGGGTAAAAAGGAAAAAAGTGTTGTTTTTAACCATTCTATGCTTATTCCCTGTATGCACCTGTACATGCAAATTACGTCAAAAACATCATTTTCGACCGTTCAAATCCGCTAACCAGCAAGCACATTGCACAACACAACCCCTTGACCTACCTGGTCACCTCCAAGTCGCCCATTTCATCGAGAAAATAGGTATTTACCAGCAATTCGCTCCCGACCCTGTTTTCCATTAGTTCCTCTGTAAAATTAGCACCAACACCCACAATTTAAAGGAAAAAAAATTGTGTTGCTGCCCAAAAATCCCCCATAAGCCTCTGAAATGCCAAATTCACTATAAATCCACACAGTCATCTAAAATTGAGCTCATTCGGCCCTGTAAACTCTCCAAAGAACCTCCCAGGCCATCTTTGCCCACAATTGAAGTCCATTGTGCCAAAAAAGCCCATAGCTCCTGCTTCTCTAGCTGACATCACTCCACAGAACCAAATTCAGGGAAACAAACCAGTTCTAACTGTGAAAATCCCGGGGAAATCTTTAAGGCCATCGTCTTGCCCATTTTTACCTACACAAAGCCAAAGGTTCCAATTCTAAAAGCAATAGAGCTAAGCCATGGAAGGTCCAGTGGGCTTAAACATCAACCCCCTCAATGCACCCCATAAAGAGTTAGAGCATTTGCCCTTGGCTGATAAAGATTACCTAATCCAAGACCTTGTAGGTTTCCAAAATCATCTTCAAGCAGTCTGTGAGCTTAGAAATAGTTACTTGAATCAAGATGATGTATGTGGTATTTTAGAATCAAACCTGCCCATATACTACCTCCCCTTGTGAACATATTCCTTGAGATCATCCACCTCTGTTGTGAGAACTATGAGCCAACAAACAAAGCAATTAAAAGTCCATCTGGGACTACTCTTTTCTATATCACTCCTGACTCTATCAACCAAATGTTGAACTTTAAAGGAACACACCTCCAATTTCCTCTTACCATGAAGTACTTGCTGGATAGGGGTCCCAAACTCTCCAGCTCAGAAATAGCCAGAATTGCCAAAGTGTTCATAAGGGCAGATAGCCAGCCCAAGGAGCCACCTCCTTTTCACTATGCCTGCTTCACTGAAATGGGTAGATTAGTGGTTGATATGATATCTTTTGTGTTGGGGTTCAAGACAAGTGAGCACATTGATGAAACCATATTGGTTATGATGTCTATTTTTACCCCAGGGCAGCCCCTTGCTGTCAAGTACAATTATGCCAAGTTTATTGCCAATAAGATGCATGACCAATTGTTGAGGCTAGACAGGGAGGGAATCTTCAAATATTCTTCTTATATATATCATCTATTTTTATATTACCAGCCATATATCTTCCAATTCCCCATTAGAAAATTGGACCACAAAGGGGAGAGGAGGTCTGTTATTTTTTGCACCCCAATTCATGATGTATGCAGCTCTCCCTACTCTTATTTTGAGTTTGTTGATCTATTTGTGTACTCAGTCTCTTGCCTCTTGATGAGAAATCCTCCTCCCAGACTGACACATGATATGCAAAAAATACTACATCTCTTCAAGAACTATAAAATAGGTGACTGGTACCTCTACCAGAATCACACTATTCTCATAATATATGGTTGTGAGTTGTGCCCCTACAAGCTGCCCAGATATGTACCAGTGAGACTATTTGGCTTGGAATATTTCAGGCAATTCATCAACTCAGATCTGAGTCACTTCCATAGCACAAAGAAAAGGCCTGATTGAAACTCAGAGACCAATTAGGCCCCTTTTTTATGAACAAGAAAGAGGGATGGAAGGATGTTGATGAGCTATTGGGTCAAACACTCAGACTCAAGAGAAGCTTTTGGTGGGTACCCTATGACCCATATGGCTTCATCAATGCAAGAAGGGTAAAATATAGGCTAGCACCCTATGAACACTGCAACATCCATGACATAGAAAAGTATGCCAACCAAGATGAGCGGTTGGAGAGCACACTAGTTGAAGAGTTAACTGAGGAAGAAAAAATGGAACAAACCATGAAAGATTTGGAAAAAACTCTTGACTTGGAATCTTTTGGGCAGGTGTCTTTCAAAAAGCCACATCCAACTGGGGAGAGCTCATCAACTGCCACAATTGCACAACAAGTTGCCCAGGAAAGGACTACACTAGCAACAGGGACAACAAAGGGCAAGGAGTTGGTAGTGGCAGAACAAGAAATCATGGAAGAGAAGACTACTACCTCAAAGGAACATAGCCAAGGGCAAGCCCCTTCACTACAAACACAAGCACCAGAGGTACCAGCACTGCAGACTCCTCTTCCTGAGGAGAGAAGCCAGAAAAGGGACCGAGAAGAGACCACACCTGCAAGTGGGTCAACAGGTCAGAAAGAGGCCAAGAGGAAAAGGGTAGATCCTCCTAAAGAGGACACTATGGAAGACATTACTGAAAGCCCAAGAGGAGGGAGAGTCATTAACCAACAGACTTTTGCTAGCTCTCATAGACAAGAAGAAGGGAGACAGCATGGAATGGAAGTCTCCTCCTCAAGGTAACAAGCAAAGAAACCATCAGACATTAAGCAGTCATTCAAAGAGATTAATGCTCAAAATGAGTCATTAAGAATTCAGTTGTATGACCAATTTCATAAGATGACACCCTCCAAACAGCATAGACTAATGGCAGCCTATGAAATCAAGGAGGAAAAATGATTTTAAGTCATTTCAAGGCCAAAGTTCAGTAGCCACAATCTGCAACTGACTACATAAGGACCGATCTAGAGGTCCTTGCCAAGGACATTCACCCAATGGATCAAATTGAATTACACAAACAAACAGATGAAATGGTCTATGCCACACTGGCAGACAAAGCAATGCTGGCCCACCAATTAAAAGAGTCATTGAGTAACACATATGCTCAATTAGACTTATAAAATATCTCTTCTCTATCCAAAGACAACCGAATAAAGACTCTAGAGGAAATAATCGCTGAGTTGGGACATGATCCCAAGGATGCCAAGGGCACCAAAGCATTGATCAAAAAGGAGGAAGATATTGTTGCCCTTAGAAATCAGTTGAAGCTGCCTGTCACCATGCATCCCCAAACAACAGAGCTAGCACAAGAAAAGGCAGAAGAGGATGTCATGTATTTATTAATGAGAATGAACCAAACGCTGATGCAGACAGAGCAAGTGCTGGAGAAAGCATTGCAAACTAAGCAGGGAGAGTCAACCTCCCAGCCACCCCAAACAACTCCAATGATTGTCTCTACTCCCCCACAGACACAGCAACAATTCCTCCCATTGAGCCACCATTGACAACAGGTACAGCGACCACAGATGCTACAACAGCAACAAAAACAGAGCCTGAGACCAACATGAAAATGGAGGAAATGATAAAGGCAGTGAAAGAGCTAGAAGCTCAAATGTCAGAGATCAGAGAGACAAAAGAAAAACTAGCCAAGCTAGAAGTGAGCTATGACAAATAAAAAGTAACAGTAGCAGAGAAGATCAGAGAGGTGAAAGCCCTAGAGAACAAGGTGAAAACACTAGAAAAGGATCTCACCTTACATAAGCCTCTGGCAGATATTAAAATGATTTTGTGGACTAAGATTGGCCAGTCCATTACTGACCAATGGAGATCAATTCAGACAATGTACGAGCAAATGGAATTAATAGACAGGGCACAAGAACAAATATAAAGGGCCTCGACATCATTAGGAAATATGCCAGATCAGGCCAATGCACTCATTCATTTTTTAAACACGAATACCAAGGAACAATTAGCAGCTTTAGAGACCAATGACAGGACAGGCACCATTTTGACAATAAAGAAGGTGCTAACAATGAGAACTCTTATACAGACTCTGGAAAGAAGGTGTCAGGAGATGCAGATGGATATTAATACCTTCACAGAGAAATTGACAAACTTGCAGCAAAGGGGTCTACCTAGTTTAGTAACAAGAAAAAGGATCTCACCTTACATAAACCTTTGGCAGATATTAAAATGATTTTGTGGACTAAGATTGGCCAGTCCATTATTGACCAATGGAGATCAATTCAGACAATGTACGAGCAAATGGAATTAATAGACAGGGCAAAAGAACAAATGTCAAATACAAAGGGCCTGGGCATCATTAGGAAATATGCCTGATCAGGCCAATGCACTCATCCATTTTTTAAACACCAATACTAAGGAACAATTAGCAGCTTTAGAGATCAATGACAGGATAGGCACCATTTTGGCAATAAAGAAGGTGCTAACAATGAGAACTCTTATACAGACTCTAGAAAGAAGGTGTCAGGAGATGCAGATGGATATTAATACCTTCACAGAGAAATTGACAAACTTGCAGCAAAGGGGTCTACCCAGTTTAGTAACAAGAAAAACGATCTCACCTTACATAAACCTCTGGCAGATATTAAAATGATTTTGTGGACTAAGATTGGCCAGTCCATTACTGACCAATGGAGATCAATTTAGACAATGTACAAGCAAATGGAATTAATAGACAGGGCATAAGAACAAATACAAAGGGTCTGGGCATCATTAGGAAATATGCCTGATCAGGCCAATGCACTCATCCATTTTTTAAACACCAATCCCAAGGAACAATTAGCAGCTTTAGAGATCAATGACAGGACATGCACCATTTTGACAATAAAGAAGGTGCTGACAATGGGAACTCTTATACATACTCTGGAAAGAAGGTGTCAGGAGATGCAAATGGATATTAATACCTTCACAGAGAAATTGACAAACTTGCAGCAAAGGGGTCTACCGAGTTTAGTAACAAGCAATCAAAATCTGTTATAACATCAGCAGTATGCTCATCGGGTGAACATGTATGTGAAAAATCAGACCACTGCATCATCCAGCAGCTTAGAAAACACAGGACCTCCTTCTGGACAGAGCTTGTATGACAAACTAGAGAATCTGTTTTTCATAGAACATGAAATAAATCATCTATTTGAAGTCAAGCCCAATTTTTACAGATATGCTGAGGCTGATGAGATACTAAAGATAGTAAAGATACAAAGATATCAGTTTCCCACAGAACACTGGTGGCAAAGTATGCTGGAAGTTTTGCCTAAGTAAATTCAGATCCTTTTTGCCTATGTACATATGGTCAAAGGGCAAGACACGTGGCAGATATAAATGAAGGAGCTCAGGCCAGGATCAGGACACATTAAAGATGAATCAAGAGCAGGTAACAAATTAGGACAACAACGCAGGAAATAAAATCAAGGACATAACTGCTAGCCAAATTTCTGGGTGAAAAGTCTAAAATATCTTGTCAATAAAGAAGCCAGCACAGCTACAATGACTCCTACATTCATTTTTGCCTTTATTTCTCTGACAAAGTAGCTGAAGGAAGTTATTGTTCCTTATCTTATCCTTAAGATATTTTGTAAACTCTCTTTTTGTATAAATACCCCCCCAAAGAATGTATTGAGGGTTGGTGATTCTCCCATTTGAACTGCGATGTAACTCAGATATTCATTAATACAAGGGGCATTGAAATGCATTGCTGTTGGACCTTCTGAATGTGGATGTGATGACTCCGGAGTCTACTATAGAATTCATGTGTCTTGCTTTGGCTCAATAAGTTACTTTACCTGTGTTTTTGTGTTTATTATGTTTACAAATCTCATACATGTTTCATAATCTTAACAACAGGGAAAAAGAATAGCCCAGAACTTGTTTAAATACACTATGTGTTCAATTCCTGTTGTTATCTATGTTTTCTTCACAATTAGCTTGAATAGAAATTCTTAAATGCTTCTATTTCTGCTAATTCCTTCATTTTGAACATTGTCAAGGAATTCTTCACTGCTCCTTGAAATTATTCAAGCACCTTCCCTCTGCCACTAGGATAAAGGATTCTTGACTGCCCTTTACCCCCTGGACTACATCCCTTCCATCACTGGCTTTAATATTGTTCCAAACTGATTATCTTGCTCTGTAGCATTGCCTATCATCACAGAAACACACTCATCAGTCCACTTTCATAGACTCCATTGCCCAATGGAATTAACCCTATCAGATCTACAACCTACCTCTGCTTGAAATCACCATCCAAACCCATTTAATACAAAACTCTGCACATCATAACTAGCATAAAACTTAGAATAAACAAAGTTAAAACATATAGAGAGAGCCCTCTGTGGATGTAGTTTGGCTAGAAATTGCATCTAAAAGACTGGTTAGTGGTTACCTCAGCCTATTCCCTTTTCTCAACAAGTTTTGGGGAACAACCTGAGTGATAACATCATTGGCGACTCCACTGGGGAACTTAAAGAATGTCTGCTACTACTGTCTAAACTCTAAAGCTCCAGATGGAGTCTGAAGCTAGCCAGGTAGCCTTTGAAATTGTCCTTGCTATCTAATCACAAGAGTAGATAAAATCTAGTTCAATCCAACTCCATTTTAGTTTTAGTTTCTAGACAACTGCCTCAAAGATTTGTTTGGCCATCCTTGTTTCAAACCTCCCTGAAAGAAGGCCTCAAATTCTCCTACACTCTAGTAGCTTCATTTAAATTATTGTCAAAATTTGTATCCTCCAAGAATTCCTAGAAAATACCAAAACATACTTAGAAGCTGGCTCCAAAGAATAAAACTCGATACACTAGGTCAAACCCAGACCCAAATCCTCCAGCTATTTTTGACAATCCAAATCTGATTTCTAAGAGCCTTACGAAACCGGAAAATCAAGAGAGTTCTGCTGATTCAAACCTTGAACAGCCCAGCAGAAACCCATTCAAATTAAACCTACTGCAGCATATCCTCAAACCCTCCTTCCTACTGTTGTAGCTTCTTCCAGTTCACCTTTATTACTCCAAACTCTCTTTTCTACCCCTCCGTCCAAAACACTTATCTCGGCCCCTACCCCTGTGTTTCCAATTGTCCCACCTTGTCCTACCAAAATGGAAAATAGATATGTTTCCCTACATTTGCCTGCCAATCCAGGGGCTATGCCATAGGATTACCAGGGAAAAATTACCTATTTTGATAGTACGGGCACTTATATTGCCCAACAACATGCCAAGAGGATGACAGACTATTTTGAAAACTATGATATTGATGATAATGATGTGAGGATGAAAATTTTTGTCCAAAGCTTAACTGGTGATGTGAGGGCATGGTTTAGGTCACTACCTGCAAACACAATAGCCAATCCAGATGCCCTTTATCAAACTTTCCTAAACAAGTGGGAGAAGAAAAAGGATCCTTTACACATCTTAATAGAATATGAGAATTTAAAAAGAGGCCCACAAGAGACTGTCCAAGATTATTGTGCCAGATTCAACAATACATACCTTGCTATTCCAATAAATCTTAGACCACCACCAGACTTGGAATTAATTAAATTCCCTGATGGTTTTGACTCAGACATGGCTTACCAGATCAGGGAGAGAGCTCCTCCTAGCCTTGAAGATATGCAGAGCATAGCTGTGAGTGTTGAAGAAAATCTAATTTCCAAACGAAATCGGGCTAGGACTAAAAGAAGAACAACTTTCAAAGAGGAACCCTCTGCCTTTGAACAAAAACTTGATGCAATTATTAAAGGAATGGACAATTTGGGAGACAGAGTGGAAACTATTGAGAGGAAATCTTCATGGGAAAACCAACCAAACAACAATGCTAGAAATCCAAACTTTAGGAAAAATCAAAATCCCAATGTTGGAAAGGTTGGACTAGACCAAAACATAAGGCCTCCCTTCCAAGAAAACTATGCAGAAGCTTCCACATCTAGTGAACCAACAGAGGACCCACACATTAATTTAATGGGTCTCAACAGTGGGCAACCAATTTTCCTAACTCAAGAAGACCAAGAGGCTCATACTCTTAGTTAATGTCAAATGAAATCAGAGGAATCGTTCGATTTTAAGCAAGGATGTCAAACAACTGTGTATGAAGTCCATAAGCAATACAACTTGAGAAGTAGAAGAATATACATTCCTGATGATCCTAAGCAAAAGACAATCAAGCAACCTACCAAAAATAAACTCAAGGACTCTCATGTACCAATCATCCCCAATCCCACTCCCAATCCAAACAGCCCCACAGTAGAAGATGTTTTAGACAAAGATGAATCAAAACAACACCCTATAGTTGTATCTCCACTCAGAAAAGTGGTAGAAGAACCTTTGGAAGATGGTCAGCAAGCAACCCTAGTTCAACATGACATTCCAGTAAAAGAGGTAGTTGTTAATAACTCAGTTGAAAGGCATAACCTAGTTGCCCAAAATGTCAAAACACAAACAGAAAAACCCTTTAATATGGAGGCTGAAATAGGTAAGTTAAAAGTCTCCATCCCATTATCTGAGTTGGATAAACATGAAGTGTTTAGGGAACAAATCAACAGATCATTAAAAATTTCAGAAAATAAAGATTCAGTGAACATCCTTGATGATCAACTAGAACTTATAGTTGGCCCTGAAGCAAATGGTAAAACAGTAGATCGCGTCCCTCCCTTTTATGTGAGTCTAAACATTCATGAGAAGGTGCTTCACAATCCAATGTTTGACTCAGGAGCCTCACATATTCTGATGCCTAAATCTGTCATGGAGAAGTTGGACCTAGACATCAGAAAGCCATACAAAGACTTGTTTTCCTTTGGTTCCAGTCAGGTCCGGTGTCTAGGCTTAATCAAGGATCTATGTGTATCATTAGTCCAATATCCAACCAAGACAATTCTCATGGATAGTAGCTAATATTCCACCAAAGTATGGAATGTTATTATCCAGGTCCTGGGGTGCCAAGCTACAAGGATCTTTGCAATTAGATATGTCCTATGCCACAATCTCGGTCTTCGGCCAGCCTAAAAGGATATACAGAGAAACTTTGATGAAGTATGTGGTTAGTACTCAAGAAAAACCACAAAACTTTCCCATATATTCCATACATTCAGACATGGACTCTTTTATCTTATACAACACTGAAATTCAAACCCAAGCTGATGTAAAAATGGTGACTTTGAGTCGGGATGAATTCCTAGACAAAGAATACACAATTTAGATTCAAGAAATCTGGGAGGACAATAAATTAACAGTCACACATAAGCAACCATATGAGACTGTAAATCCAACTATCCTTGCTGAGCAAATGGAAAAGGCTCCTAATACCAGTGCAAATCAAGAAAACCTATGGTATCTAGAGTTTGATGGATCTGTTAATAAGCTAGGAGCAGGGGCAGGGGTTTGGATTCATAATGTAAAGGATGACCACGCTGAAGGACATGCATTTAGATTGAATTTCAGGTGCACTAACAATATGGCCGAGTATGAAGCTCTCCTTTTATGACTCAAAGTGATAAAAAACTTAGGTGTAGCCCGGATATCAATTTTGGGAGACTCTGACCTCATTATTCAACAAATAAAGGGTAACTTCATTACAAATGATCTTAGGCTGAGGTCATATAGAGCTACCACAATGGAAATTCTTAACACCTTTCTTGAAACCCAACTAACCAAGATTCCAAGAAATCAAAACCTGCATGGCCATAGTCTAGAAACTTTTGCAAGCACTTGCAAATTGCCATTCAAGCCTAATCACCTATTCACTGTTGAAATAAAGCATAGGCCTGCAGTACTAGATAATGTAAAGAACTGACAGGTGTTTGAAAATGACATACAAATCAACAATTTCCTAACTTTAAAATAAGAGCTTACAAGCACAAAAGTAGATACCAACACTGTAGAGGAAAGCAACCAAATGGACAAAGTTGAAACACATATCTCTGGTGAAACAACAAACCAACTTCTACATCCCACCAAGTTCACTAAAACAGGTTTACAAAAACTTCTTGAAAAAGAAGGTGAGGATGCAGTGGCAGCAGAATGTGAAGTCATTGAGCTGAATGACAATTTTCTACCTACAAGCCTTACTCCTTTAGAGGACATCTTTGACTCAAATGACATCTCTAGGAAACCTAAAAGGAAACCATTGAATGCTGAAATTGAGGACTGCAATTTAGGAACTGCAGAAAATCCCAAAATGATAAAATTGTCCAAAGTTTTACCACCTGAACAAAAACCCAAGTATATTAAACTATTCAAAGAATTTTAGGATGTCTTTGCATGGAGTTATGAAGACCTAAAGTCTTATGATATTGCAGTAATCCAACACACAATACCTCTCAAAGAAAACCAAAAACCTTTCAAACAGAAACTAAGGAGGGTCAACCTTGTGTTGCTCCCTTTGATTGAAAAAGAAGTTAAGAGAATGTATGAAGCTGGAATTATAGCTCCAATCAGATTCTCAGAATGGGTTTCGAATTTAGTGCCCACTAGAAAGAAGACAGGGGAGATAATGTTATGTGTTGACTTGAGAAATTTGAACAAAGTCTCTTTAAAGGATAACTACCCTTTGCCCAAAATGGATCACATTCTGCAAAGGGTAGTGGGTGCTTCAAGAATATCACTGTTAGATGGTTTCTTAGGCTTCAATCAAATCCTCATGCACCTTGATGACCAAGATAAAACTGCTTTCACCATTCCTTGGGGAACATTCAAGTATGTGAAAATGCCTTTTGGACTCAAGAATGCAGGGGAAAATTTTCAAGGAGCCATGGATATTGCTTTTGCTAAAGAAATCCATGAATTTTTAGTCATTTACCTAGATGACCTTACAGCTTTCTCCAAATCAGATCAAGAGCACCTAGATCACATAAGGCAAGTATTCTTAATCTGCAGGAAATATGGCATATCATTAAACCCAAAGAAATCCTTGTTCGGCCTAGAAGAAGGAAAATTATTGGGCCATATCATCTCTAAAGAAGGCATTAGAATTGACCCAAACAGAATACAAGCCATCCTACAAGTCCCTCACCCCAGAAACATTAAAGAACTACAAGCCTTTTTGGGAAAAATCAACTTTCTTAGGAGATTCATACCAAATCTAACTGAACTAGTAAGATTGTTGAACAACATGCTAAAAAAGGACTCAAAGGTCAAGTGGACAATGGAAACTAAGCAAGCCTTTGAAGAAATAAAACAAGCTTTAACTCAAACACCAGTCCTCACAAGCCCCAAATTTGACAAAGATTTTATCATATTCTCATTTGCATCAGAACATACAATTGTTGTTGTCTTGCTTCAAAAAGATGACCAGGGATGTGAAAAACCCATAGCCTTCTTCAGTAAATCCCTTAGAGATGCCCCACTGAAATATCAAATCATGGAGAAACAAGCATATGCCCTTATAAAGGCTATTAAGGACTTTAGGGTTTACATCTTGTACTCTCATGTGATTGCCTATGTGCCCAACACTGTTGTTAAAGACATCCTGACCCAAGAAGGCATTGAAGGCAAATGGGGCAAATGGATAGCTACCATACTGGAATATAACATTAAAATTAAACCCACAAAACTGATAAAAGGACAAGGACTAGCTAAACTCATGACTGAAACTAACTTTCAATCCCTTGACATAAATCAACTGGATAATGAGCAGGAGATGGCGACTCCACAGATCAATCAAGCCTTTTTACAATCACCCTGGTATGCTGATATATCTTTTGTGTTATTAAACCTGCAGGCTCCTCCAGGATTATCCAGAACCAAGAAAAGATTTTTGAAAATGAAAGCTTCTAAGTTTTGCATTTTAGATCATGTTCTCTTTTGGAAAAATCATGAACGTGTTTTATTAAATTGTCTAATCAAAGAGGAAATTGACAAAGTACTCC
This sequence comes from Pinus taeda, assembly GCA_000404065.3. Lineage (NCBI taxonomy): Eukaryota > Viridiplantae > Streptophyta > Pinopsida > Pinales > Pinaceae > Pinus > Pinus taeda. The sequence goes on from APFE031307221.1 coordinate 75,235, forward strand.
AAGAATTTCATGCAGGGGATTGTGGTGGACATTTGTATTGGAAATCAACTGCTGACAAAATCCTAAGGGCTAGATTTAATTAGCCACCCTATTCTCTGATGTGAAAAAATATGTAACTTCTTGCCACAAATGCCAGATCTTTGAAGGCAAGAAAAAGTTGTTGCCTCTGCCCCTCAAACCCATTTCCACTGAGAAACCATTTCAACAATGGGGTTTAGACTTCATTGGGGAAATCCACCCTTCATCCTCTGGCCAGCACAAGTGGATTTTGACTACTACAGACTATTTTACCAAGTGGATAGAGGCCATCCCTTGCAGGCAAGCCAATGACTCAGTAATCATTCAATTCCTTGAGACCAACATCTTGTCTAGGTTTGGCTGCCCAGAAAAAATTATCACAGACAATGATGCTACCTTTAAGTCTAAGAAAATGATTAATTTCTGTCATAAATACCACATTGCCTTGGACCATTCCACAGCCTATTACCCTCAAGGCAATGGCCTAGCTGAATCCTCCAACAAAAGCTTGATCAACATTATTAAGAAAGTCTTGGAGGAGAACAAGAAGAACTTGGCATAAAAGGCTTGTGAATTCCCTATGGGCAGACAGATTAACCACCAAGAGATCTATTGGGACCAGCCCCTATCAATTGGTTTATGGAATGGAGGCAGTTTTCCCTTCTTCTTTGGGAATCCTAGTGATAAAACTGCTACAAGAGGTACAAGCAAAACCTAATGATATACAAATAAGGATCAATCAAACTATTTACCTACAATAGACAAGAAAAGAAGTCTACCACAGAGCCCAGGTCCTACAAGAAAAGCTTAAAAATATATTTGACAAAAGAACAAAAGAAGAGGATTTTTTCATTGGGGATAAAGTTCTGAAGTGGGATTCCAGAAGAGAAGATAAAGGAAAACATGGAAAATTTGATTTCTTATGGAAAGGACCATTTATCATTCAGACTGTACAAGGAAACAACACCAACTTTCTAAAAAGTCTGGATGGTACAGAAGGAGATGGTGGACTAGTCAATGGCAGAATGCTAAAGCACTACTTTTAGCCACCTTGTCAAGAATAGCAGCACTACAACTTGTACATAGTAGTGTTACTTTCTGCAGTTTATTACAGTAATAGGATAAGGAATAAGTTACCGCAAATTTTGAAGAAAAAGCAAGGAATTGTGCCACATTTAGCTCTTTCATTTTAGCATATCAGAAGAAGCTAAAGAATCATACTTGGGAGTTGGGAAAATGATGAAAAATAATAAAAAAAACTACCCAAAACAGAGCTACAATTTTGGAGTAAGTCCATGAGAAATACAGTATTGCAGAGGAGCCATTTTCTAAACAACAAAGGATAAAGCAAGGACCAAAAGATAAGGCTATCTGACCTGCTGTTCTTGACTTTTCACTAGGAAAAGCCATCCCCAAGTGGAGCCACTGTTAGCTCCCTATACCAATAGGTTTCATTTTTCATGATTGACTGGGGAAGTGCCAAATATGTTCATCCTTCTTATACTGCAAAGGTTCCATATGTTGATGAATCTTCACTATGTATAGGTGGTTAACTCTTGCCACAATTGATGATTAGCCAGACAGCTTAATCCTCGCTAGATCATGTTTGAATTTCACTTTTCTAAGAATAGAGAATGAAGGTCTGCACAAATATTTTAAGCTTGGTAGGACAATAGTTAAGAGAAGCAAAGGGTCTCAATAGCTTAATATGAGCCCTGGAAGAAAGAAGGGTAGACATAGATAGGAGGGCAGCTAAAAGAAAAAATAAGAATCAGGGTTTGCCAGTTCAAGTGCACCCAATGAGAATGAAGAAAAAATGCTAGGTATACTAGGTTGGGTAGGTAGTTTTGATGGTATACAAGCATGGTTTGTGGGCAGTTGGCTCTTTGGAAACATGTGGTCATCTCATAAAATCATAAGGTACCATGGCAAGGTGGCTACAAATCAAAATGGAGCATGACTAATTCCCCTCCCCATTTTCCCAAGAAACACTTACTAACATTCCCCCCAAAGGGAAATGAGATTTGCTCATTACGTTTAGCCCACTTCATTCCATGACAAAACTAAGTGAAAAGATGTTTTACCTAGGCAAAACAAGCCACATTTCTTGTGTAAAAAGTCTTTATTCTATCTTACCAAATTTTCCCAAAATTCACCATTTGTCATCCTATTCTTTCCCCTTGGCCTAATTTTTCACTCTATAAAACTTAGCCTAAGCCATACAAACCCATCCCCCACAATCATATTAACCTACTAACCTTATTATATAACTCCTATGTATAGCTTCCCCCCCCCCCCCCTTAGTATATAATACTTGGAAAAAACCCCAAAAAATAAATACCCCACCCTTGGCTAACTATAGCCATATCTTAAATTTTATTTAGGGAGTTATTGGCCCACCAGGGGCCAATAACAACCCTCCACATACCCATCGGGATTTATATGGCCTTTGGCTAAATAAATAGCCAAAAACCCGCACTTTTGCCCAAAAAACCCACTTTTCCAAAGTCCGCAAATACAAAGAAAAACATTACAAATCACAAAAATTAAGATGGGTCCGCCGCTATTAAATGACCGCCACCTTAGTTGCCCGCCAACTGTCCGACCACCGCTCCCAGATCCGACGGTAGTCGGCGATTTCGGAAGCCCCAACCTACCGAACAATAACGTCCGGGGGATGGGCGGTATTTCCGCTGTACCAAGGACATGTATCAAGCGCTTGGTGTGTTCGGAGCCCCCTCCCCCAAAAGCGGTGCGATATTACCACTTACCACCTGCCCCCTCCCTGCTGACGTCATGCCCACATCACCTGATGATGTTACCCACCATGTCACCCGCCATGTCATGTGCCACATCACCTGCCATGTCAGCATCCGTACCCACTAAACGACAAAAATGATGGCATGCTGACGTCATCCCAAAAAAGCGCCCCTAACCCGCCAAAGTCAAATGTTCCGGGTAAAAAGGGTAAAAGTTTTGTTTTTAACCATTCTATGCTTATTTCCTGTACACACCTATACATGCAAATTACGTCGAAAACATCATTTTCGACCGTTCAAATCCGCCAACTAGCAAGCACATTTCACAGCTCGGCCCCTCGACCCACCTAGTCGCCTGCAAGTCGCCCATTTCACCGAGAAAACAGGTATTTACCAGCAATTAACTCCCAACCCTGTTTTCCATTAGTTTCTCTGTAAAATTAGCACCAATACCCACAATTTAAAGGAAAAAACACCGTGTTGCTGCCCAAAAATCTCCCATAAGCCTCTAAGATGCCAAATTCACTATAAATCCACACAGTCATCTAAAATTGAGCTCATTCGGCCCTGTAAACTCTCCAAGAACCTCCCAAGCCATCTTTGCCCACAATTGAAGTCCATTGTGCCAAAAAATCCCATAGCTCCTGCTTCTCTAGCTGATATCACTCCACAGAACCGAATTCAGGCCAACAAACCAGTTCTAACTGTGAAAATCCTGGGGAAATCCTTAAAGCCATCGTCCTACCCATTTTTACCTGCACAGAGCCAAAGGTTCCAATTCTAAAAGCAATAGAGCTAATCCATGGAAGTTCTAGTGGCCTTAAACATCACCCCCCTCAATGCACCCCACAAAGAGTTAGAACATTTACCCTTGGCTGATAAAGATTACCTAATCCAAGGCCTTGTAGGTTTCCAAAACCATCTTCAAGCAGTCTGTGAGCTTAGAAATAGTTACTTGAATCAAGATTATGTATGTGGTATTTGGGAATCAAACCTGCCCATATACTACCTCCCCTTGTGAACATATTCCCTGAGATCATCCACCTATGTTGTGAGAACTATGAGCCAACAAACAGAGCAGTTAAAAGTCATTTGGGACTACTCTTTTCTATATCACTCCTAACTCTATCAACTAGATGTTGAACTTTAAACCAACACACCTGTAGTTTCCTCTTACCATGAAGTACTTGTTGGATGAAGGTCCCAAACTCTCCAGCTCAGAAATAGCCAGAATTACCAAAGTGTTCATGAGGGCAGATAGCTAGCCCAAGGAGCCACCTCCTTTTCACTATGCCTGCTTCACTGAAATGGGTAGATTAGTGGTTTATATGATATGTTTTGTGTTGGGGTTCAAGACAAGTGAGCACATTGATGAAACCATATTGGTTATGATGTCTATTTTTACCCCAGGACAACCCCCTACTGTCAAGTACAATTATGCCAAGTTTATTGCCAATAAGATGCATGACCAATTGTTGAGGCTAGACAGGGAGGGAATCTTCAAATATTCTTCTTATATATATCATCTATTTTTATATTACCAGCCAGATATCTTCCAATTACCCATTAGAAAATTGGACCACAAAGGGGAGAGGAGGTCTGTTATTTTTTGGACCCCAATCTTTCATGATGTACGCAACTCATCTGAGAGTTCTTCTTGCTCTATCTTCTTTACATAGCTCCAATGTTATGATGTTGGTACACTTCATTCCACCTTTTAGCAATTCCACTACTTCTATTGACTTGCACAACCTTATCACAATATACATCAAAGTATCTTTCAAACCTACAATATTTCCTTCAAAGATGTCTTAAAACTAATTCCCATTCCATCAGTCAAAGGATTCATATGCTCACTATTTCATTTAGACTTTCCATTCAAAAGACTCCATACAACGAACAACTATTTCCCATTCTACTTTTCATAATAGACTCTTAAGCTTCCAAGATCAATTAAGATTAGATTTGAGTTTCAATTATATTTGCCAATTTATGATAGAAACTATCAATTCCTTCTGATAACCTGTTTGTAAGAAAATCCTGTTTTGCCTCTACAATTTCCAAAACCCATTTCCTGTAGTGGTTATTCTTTAAGTCCTATTAAACCCAATATCTTTTTTTTTTCAATCATCAATATCATTGGCTTAAATAATACTTCAAGCAATCCTCAATCATTCTTAGTTTTCACAAAACTCGTCAAATCATTTAAATGACTTCAATACGATAGCAAGCCGCTCTTCTATTCCACTTTAGCTTCTAAATCTTTCATCTCAATCAAATCAAACATGCAATCAACTTACCCAGAAATTTCATTTTCCTAAAAGGAAAACATCTTCAGCTTTGAAATTTTAGTCCCTTGTCATTCTTCAGACATTCAAATAGATCTCTGCAAATTTATCAAATTTAAACATTCTTACTAGGCCTTCCACAGAAGTTCACTGCCTCTCCATTCTGATCTCAGTGTTCTTAGTAGTCTGGTCCCCATCTGTATCAAATTCTCTTTAGTGAAAATATACATATGCTGAGGCTACAATTCAATTTCCACACCATTCTTTATAGAGCATTGAGCTAGCTCTCATACCAAAATGATTCAGGGTTACCCCTGCCCTACCCATTGTATGCATATAAATGCTTTCACTCAATAGTCCCAGGTATTTAAATCCCTAAGGAGTCAAATCTTTAATTGTCAATGGTTAAGGCCCCTTTATCAGTTCCTTTATATCGGACCACAATCTCCCTGCTTTAAACCCTCTATAAGACTATTCCACCTTTCGTAACCTTCATATAAGACTTTATTGAAGGCCTCATTCTAAATCCTTCTATCGGGACTTAAAGCTCTCTTAAATACTTTATAAGACCAAAAGCCGCATATATGTTAACTTCCCCCTTTATAGCATTGATTAATATGTAGAAAAAACATATTGGCACTGAATCCATTAAAATCCATTTACAAAGGAAAGCCCCACATTGCATACCTTTTCCGCCTTTCGTACAGTCTTGGCACACTTCTCGAGGTTGTACTTTTATCGCTGATCTCAATCGGCTCTTCTGCTGGTCTTTAACACACACACACATATATATACCTCTACACTTCTCTGACTCTGATCTCTGCATTTACATAGAATTACAAAGAAATCTTCCCACAAACGCATAGGTCGCATCTCAAATGTTATTCACCTTCATATATAAAAATATCAGGTTCGCACTTAAGTCGCTCCACCCCTCTGATAGATCTGAACTCTAATTTCCCCAATCATCGATCTCCGATTATTGACGATTGTTATATCAGTGTTCCGTTACACTTTCCATCGGCCCTCCTATTCGATGATATGTGATCGATTCTCCACCGTCGATCCCCTTTTCAATCTAATGACCCTCATTTCATCGGTGATGTCGCACTCAGAGATTACAAAGGGTTAGGGTTGATCCATCCATAAATACTTTTGCCGATGCGATAAATCTCGATCGTTGATCTTTTAGATCTAATGGTTGTTGTGCATGGAAAGTATACTCCTCTGCTCAGTCTTTTACTCAGTTTTGCGTTGTTTTCAGTGTTGGCTATGCTCATGGTTTCCCTTTAAAGGTTCTGGCCCTTGGTTTTTTTCAATACGTACTTTATCTTGAGCATTCTCTTTGGTCCATTTAATGGATTCAAATATCCATCACGCTCTTTCGTCTCTGCTCCTTCTTTGTGGATTTCACAGAACTCAATCTGCGCACATATGTATACGGAATGCTGGTCCACACAATAATTATCCTTTAACATTCGAATAGTAGATGTATACAATCTAAAAATGAATCACTAGATATATATCTAAATGAGAAATTTCAAATCAAGTTGTTCTATCTCTCGACCTGATTTTTCACATAAATGGCCTATATTTCAACTCTACCCGTATGCTTATAATTGAAACCACAGCTATCTGTCTAGCTTATCTCTCCCCTGTCTAACCTATCTAACCTATGATTTATGCAAAAACGTCACATTTTATACAAGAATGGGTTCATGAACCAGTTCTGGTTCAGAACCAGAAATCTCTCACCCTCTCCTAAAAGGTCTCCTCAAACCAACTCTTTTCTAAACCAATGGTAAATCAAGCTTCCAAATTCCTCATATTCTATTTAAACCAAATAGATCTAACTGTTTGGCCTGATCTCCACACAAGGAGGATCAATTAGCCACTATGCCCCTTTTTAATCATTTTGACAATTTTTCACACTCTCACATATTTAAATCAATAAAATTAACTAAACTCTTGTCTTCCAACCCCTTGCTAGTCACAACATGTGATCATGCTATCACATTGCTGACTAGGCCTGAATGCTCCTGCATCAACAGGGATACATTGTGATAATAATGAGTGGGATCTGATTGGAAGAGAATCTCGTATATATTTGAGACTCAAGTATCTTTAGATATTGAGCCATTCTTTCTATACAAGACAAACTTAGGCTTGTGGTCACTTCATCCATGAAAGGGAGGATGAATAAGGTATCCTTTCTGTGACATATATTTGTTCTAATATAATTTTTCAATTGATGTCTTGCATGAAAAGGAGTTTGTTACTATTGACACATTATGCTTGAAATATTCAGTGAGTTGCTTATGTTGATACCATATATGAGCACGATGATATGTTTTTTTATCTACAGAGAGCGGGACTGATTGAGAACAATGAGTTGACTCTTCCCCCCTATCTGAGATTCCAGGGTAAGGAACTGAGATGGAGGGCTAATTGGGTTGAGGGATCTGTATAAAATAGGGTTGTAGATATTCCTCTCCATCTTTCACCCATAGGTTCGAAGATGTTAGCTCCCTTATCTTGTTCTATGTAGAGTATACCCCAGTTGGCATCATACCCACAAGCTGGTCTTGTTGGGAATATTGCTCCTAGTCTGGCCAATTGGTTGAGAGAGTTATTGGAGGTGTAAAACTAAAATTGATTATGATGCAGGTGTTCTACCACATGACTCTTAAGGATCATTGTTGGGAAGATCAGTGGGAAAAAGGATGGGTTGAGATGTTCTCCCATATAAATCTTATTGCTTGATATGGGGTAGAATATGTTTTTCTCCCCCATGAGATTTTGGGTTGAGATGTGCTCCCCAATGTCGTTTTGAGATGTTTCCCCAATAAATCTTATTGCTCAATATGGGGTAGACTATATTTTAATCCCCCATGATATTTTGGGTTGAGATGTGTTCCCCGATGTTGTTTCAGGTTGAGATGTGATCCTTGATATTGTTTTGGATTTAGATGTGCTCTCCGATATTATAGAGGGTGGTCAGTAAGGCTCCCCTCTGATGTCAAGGTCTTCTTCTTTCAGATTTGATAATGTTCAACATATGTGTAGGGACAATAAATAGATAAGTAGGAACAAGAAGAAATGAACTGAGATGAGCAGTGACAATATTTGATGTCAAGATACTTGAGATAGGAAATAATTTGATGACAAGATACTTGTGATGATTATGTGATGTAGTTGGAATTTCTCCCTAGCTAATAGGGTGTGTTAATTTGATAGCTCAGTGACAAATTCCAACCATGGGAAGAGATTCCTCTTTTTGAGAGGACCAATATTGACTATTGAAGCACTCAATTTGGACAAGGGAAAGTGTATTTTTGAATTAAAACCCACATGTGCACAATTGATTAGGTCAACCCTAAAGCAAATTGGACACTCTTGGAAGCTTATAAATATAAGTTAACTCAACCTCATTTGATCATCATAGTGAATCATTTTTCTAGTCTCTTCCTTGGTTTCGGCTCGCATGGGCCTGAGGCAAGTTCGCGTATATTTTCTCGTATAAGTGTGAAATTGCAGGTTCCAAAGCTTACACATGTGTTCTAGGGTTTTTGGTTCCCAATTGTAGGTATGCAATAGGTAAATTTTGGTTGTAATTTTAGGCATGCAAGCCTATGTGTGTGGTTTAAGGGTTTCGACGCATGCATGCGACTCTCTCTGTGTGGTTGGGACCACAGATTTTGTCAGTTGACCACAGAGTTCAGTAGTTGACTGCAAACAGTTACAATTAACCGCAAGATTCTAAATCAGGGTTATTTTTATTAGCATTGTTTGGTTCATCTCATGGATGTTGTTTAGCTAATTTTTCTGAATAGGATTATGATCAAATATATGGATCATTATACTCTCTTTTATTGAATCATTCAATGACAATCTAATACGAAGAAGAATTTGAAATGGTTTATCCCATATTTGGTTTTTCCTTGGTCTTCGACCAGTGCCTCTATGTGTGAATTATTCTCTTCTATTGTTCCTTTACATTTTGTTGCATTGATGATGATATTTTTCTTTCTATATAATTGCATATGTTGTTGAATAATGATATAAAACTAAATAATGTTATGATGTTGTGGGGTAAATTTAATATGGAAATAATGAAATGCAATTATCAAAGCAAAGAACAATATAGCTCTAAGAAAATTTAACACTTTGTTGAGGTAATCTCTTATATTCAACCATATATTAAATGTTATTGTTTCCTCTCCTTCACTATACCATTTCTCAAGTACTTTTCTCATCAGGATCTTGAATTCCTCTACTTCAATGGCTAAATTATTCCCTTATTGGGCCAAACTGTTTTTTAAAAACACCTTTGAAAACTTCATGGCTTCAATTGCCATCCATTCTTCTTCTCCATTGATGTCCTCAACAAAAGACTTAATGTTTTTAATTGCATATTGTTGGTTCACTTTCAATCGAGGTGTCTGCTCCATGATCCTTGGCTAAAAATGAAATAAATATTTACTTTCCTGAGACAATTTTTCTCATGCTTCCCTTCCTCTCCTTCTCCTATCAACATTATTCCCTCTTTCCAAAATCCCAGGAGTCCTTCCATCATACTCTTTTCTCAAAAAAATCACAATGGTTGGGTACCATTGTTTCATTGTCTCCTCTACGCAACTTCCATCAACTCCATTTTTTCATCTAAAAAAAATTGTATACTTTTAGCAAGACAATATTGTACTCTTCTTGTCAAGATATTGATCATAGTATCAATCAACCATCTTAATACTTTTTGGTTGTCCATCTCTAACAAGTCAATTTTGGTATCCTCCTTCTCGGGGATATTTTGGATGCTTAAAACCTTATTTTTACTTTGGAATAGTCATTAAGTACCCTCTACCATCTATTTGATTTCCCTTCTCTCAATCTCCTTCGAGTAAATTTTCTTGTTCCTTGTCCTTTTGGATGATCTTCCAAACCTTCTGTACTAAAAAATATGCATTCACATAAAGTGTTTCAATTTAAAAAATACATTTCCTTCTAACCACTTATGTTGTGTCTAATCCTCTCCTCTATCATATTTTAAACTTTTTCTTCCTTCCCTGCCTTGGGAAGGTGCCTTTTCATTTTCCTCATTCGTCCTTTTTTTCCATTTCTAATAGCTACACATATACACAAATTATCATATTTAAAGTTATGAGCCTTATTTTCTCTTAGACCTACAAGCTGATATGAAAATTTTCGCATTTCATGAGATTCCCATTCATACTCCTTTGACAATATTATTCTTTCCTAAGAGTTGCAAAACTCTTACCCAATGATGGCTTGCATGTCTCTCTCTTAGTTTGTTATTCATATATCTCATCTTCTTCTTTCTCCAATTCCAATTTTGGATGTTCAAAGTGCATCCTTAAGTTCATTATCCTTTTTTATAAGGAATATAACTCCTTTCATAAATCAACAAAACTATTTTGAAGTAGGACTGTAGACTCCATATAAGCTTCATCCTATGTCATCCATTCTTCTCCCTCATTTTTTAGTTGCATTTCCTCCAACATATCAATTTCTTCGTCATTCCATCTGAACTTTATCCAAGATCTATCTTGTCCACATGCAAAGATGCTTTTTTAGAATTTTGTTGTTGCCTTTGTCTCCTAGATGAAATTCCATATTCTCCCTTATTTCATGGCAATTTGTAATGACTATATTCCTCATGACCTTCATGACCTGCACATGAACAAAACTAGTTAGTTTTAAAAACATGAGGCTCTTGAGCCTTTGTTGATACTTCTATCATCATTTGTCGTTATAGACATTTCCCATGATCCACAAGACTTTCTTTCAACCTCTTCTCTTCATCCTTATCATCATTTTCACACCCTTTTATAATATATTTTGAGGGTTGTTATTTTCCCTCAACAACATTGTTCTCATGTTCCATTACGGCAGACTCCAACAACCGTTTGCAACACTTCCTCTCTACTTGATTTTGGTTTTTAGAGGTAGTTATTGCACCTTCTCCTCTTTGTTGGAAATTTTTTCCATGCCTTTCATATTCATTCACATAAAATTCACCAAACTTAGAAACAAAATGCCATCTAGCCTCTTCTGGTATATATGAAACCAACCCTTCTTGTTGACCTTCCTTGAGACCTTCATCCAATGTCTCATTGACATATTATAATTTCAACTTCATTTGTTGCTTTGGAATCTCCATGTATTCCACGAGACCTTTACTAAGTCTCTCTTCCACATATTTCCCATCTCCAAGTGTTATGCCTTTCTTAGGTCCAAAATGGTGAACTTCCTTATCATACTTAGTTGTTGTGAGTGCTTCTTCCTTCAACTAAGAAATTAACAGTTGCTTCACCTTCCTCCCTATATTTTTGAGTTAATGGGGTTTCCTTTTAAAATATTTATGTCTGAAAGGTAAATTTACCTTCCTCCTTAGGTCCCATCTCTTCCTTTGCCTTCTCTCTCTAGTAGCATCTTCACTATACTGAGCCTCTCCTTTATCCCAACTATCTCATTGCCAATTTCCTCTTAACTCGTACCATTTTCCTTGGTCGTATTCTCCCCTTTTCTATGGATTCTTTTAGAACCATGATTATGGCCATCAGTATCCATCATCTTTCCTCCTTTCTTATGAGCTTCCACTCACCCATTGTGAGCTGTAATCAAGCCCCTATAAAAAATCTTCTCCATTTCTTGTTACTTAATACCTCAATAACTCTTCCTTAGCCTAGGATATTGGTATTCCTTTGGCTCCCTCCTTCAGAACATTTTGAGCACTCCTTGCTCTCCTCTACCTTATACACACCTTCTCACCTCTTGACAACCTCTCTTGTTCTCTCCTCTAGAGGACTTCTAAACTAAGCTATAACACTTCTCTACTTCTACAGTATCTCTACTACAAGGGTTTTTTGCCATGCTATTTAAGAACATTGTCGATTACTGGCTACAACATTTATCATTTTAGTCAACATCTTCCTTTGCTACTACTACTTGTAAGGGTTAACTTATTGAAAATAAATTAACAAAACTACAAATCAATTACTTTCCAATTTCTCAAATTTTGAGATCTCAAATCTTAGCTCCTTTCCTTACTCCGCTCCTTTTTAGAAATATCTTCCTCTACACTTTGTTTTGAGTCTTATTCCTTTACAACCAGTATTATTAATATTTCCTTCTAGACTCATTCTCTATGGTCTCTTGGATTGGGTTCTCTTTCTCACTTGTCTATGTTTCCTTAGTGAGAAATCTCCCAAGTTCTTTTGTCTTCAACCTTCTCTATCTGCACCTTTGGGTTCTTGTTTAATTTTCCTTTTTTTTCCAATCTCTTAATCTCCTAGACTCACTCCCTTTTCCTTTTATATCTACAACCCTCCAATATCCTTTGTGTTTTTCATATTCAAAGAGCTTATGCACTCTGATACCAATTTGACACAACGAAATTTTCCTCTTGGATCTTCCATGCTCTTTTCTTATTCTTGTGTTCCTATTGTTCTCCTATAGTTTGAATGTAATAAATGAAACCCCTTTTGGAGCACTTCCACACATCAATCTAGCCCAACTATAATGATATTATTCTATGAATAAATCATGGAATCCATCCCAAGTTCATGCAAATAATTTTAGTAGATCCCACACTTGACTTAGACGTCCATGTGTTGTGACAGCCAATAACACCTTTTTACACAACAAAGTTAGTAAATTCCCTTGGTTTTGTAACTCGATTCATAAAAAATACGAAACCCCAATACAAATTAAAATTCCACTAATTGTATGTGGAAAAACCCTCTTGTCATCTTTATACCCGATTAATATGTATAATAAACAAATTTAAACCCAAACTTATAACGATACCCTAGCATCGTAATTTCGAATCGAACAAGGTTGGTTGGGGCTTCCGCCCTTTTACCTCCTTTTTGACAAGACCTACAGGCCATAGCACACTCTGGAGCCCCAACCTCCTCCTTGGCATGGGCCCTCCCTAATTCAAAGCTTGGGGGGAATTTGGGCCCTCCCTAGTCCAAAGCTTGGGGGGAATTTGGTTTGCCTATTGAAATTGGGCTCGAAGGCCCAACCTCCTCCATTTTTGGCTATATAAAGGAATTTCGTTGGCTCTCTTTTGAATCAATGGACCTCTATTGAAATCGAGTGTTCCACCTATTATGTGAGTCAATAAATTCCTTCACTCCTCGAACAAGTAAGAGGGATTTACGCGAGGTTTCAACACTAATCTGCCATTGGATAAAGGATTAACATTTCACATTGAATTAAATTCATCCACTCAAAGCATCTAGGGACAAAGAATTTACAAAGATTACTTCCAAGGCTAATAAAAATAATAAACCTCCAATCTATTACCGAAAAAACATCTCATAATTTAAAAAATATATTCAAAAGAGTGTTCCCATCCCTGTCTACTCTCATCCCTTTCTGAAAAGACACACAATGTATACAAATAGAGAGAAATAAGACACATAACATTAAATATGGTTTGTATTCCTCATAACAGTGATATTCTCTTCTCTCCCTCTCCCTCTCTCTCCCTCTCCCTCTCCCTCTCCCTCTCT
>APFE031307227.1:3416-18461 GCA_000404065.3 Pinus taeda
AGAGAAAGATAGTTTTTGATTGGCTTGCTTGTCACTAGATATCTTTAGATACTAGGAAGGTCGATCTTGTCCGCAACCTCGACTCATTCCGCGTGACGGTATCATTGCATGATAAGTTGAGTTGTGTTCCAATTATGAAGAGTCAACAGGGTACAATTTCATTTATGTCAGTATGTTCAATGTTTGTAAAATTTTCTTCTAGAATTATCCCATCCATTATTTTTAGAATCGACGTTTTGAGCTATCCACCGTGGGTCATCATCAGGATAGATCTACAAATGTGAAGGACAAATCTCGTGGGAGCTGGATAAATAGAGTGAGCTATGTGGAGAGTGAAATTTTGTGAGCCAACCATGTCATTATTTATAATGACAATTTTAATTAATTTATTTTAATTTTTTATTAATAAATAATTTTAAATCAATCTTAATCATTAATGATTTTTTGTTTTTAATTAATTTTGTTTTAGAACTTTAATTAATTCTAATTAATTTTATTTTTATTTTAGAATTCTGATAAGGTTGTTTAGATTTCTTTTTAAGATCTTAAAATTATTAATAATCTTAATTTTGAAAAATTCCTTAAAAATAAAAAAATTAATGGTAAAGTTGATATTGATTTTAATATAATTTTGATTGAGATTTTTAACTAATTTTAATTTAGTTAGTTGATGTTAATTTTTATTTTAGAATAAATCTTAAATTTTTAGAATAAATTTGTCATTCTAATTGATTTTTGATTTTTAAGAATTAATTTTTAATTTGCAATTTAATATTCATAATCATATAATATATGTTGAATTTTAATTTTGAAAAATTCTTTAATAACAAATTGAAGTTTAATTTTAATATTAATTAAACTTTTGGTTGGCTTGAGTTTATTTACTTATTTTTTCTAATTTAATTATGTTATTTTTAACTTATAATTTTATATAATTTTTTTATTAGTATTAATCTAAATTGTGAAATTATCTAGTTTTTGTTTTGTTTTGTTTTTGTTTTGTTTTTGTTTTTTGTTTTTGTTTTTGTTTTGTCGTTGTTTTGTTTTTTTTGTTTTTTTTCTCAGATCAGGGTTGGTGATTATTTAGGATGCGAGGTTTGAAAAGTAAGAATAGGAGTGGAGGTGACCATTTTAGTGAAGAGAGGGGAGGGGAGGGCGATCTAGGAGGTTAAAGCAAGAATCTAGTTGTCACTTATTTTCCATCCTTCATCCCGATTGAGGTTGTTTGGGTGTTTAACTTTTTCTATGGCTTCTCTAAATTTTCTATGGTGATAATGATCGATTTTGGCCACCACACTAGAGTTTTCTATACGGACATGATGATTGGTTTTGCTGGAATGTTTAGCTATGGCTGAGGTTTTAGAGCGGTTGTGTTTTATGTCGGCGACATGTTGTTGAATCTTGGTAAGGATGGATCAACATGTTTCTCCTATGTAAGTTTTTCCGCATGAACAAGGAACCATGTACACTCCTTTGTCGCATTTGGGATCAACTGGATCTTTGAACGATTTTAGGCAATTGTTGATGGTGTTCATGGGTTTAAAGGTGGTTCTAATATTGTTATTTTTCAAAATGTACGCAATTTTGTTTGTTGTGCCAGATATGTAAGGGAGGTGAACTTTGCCTGCATGGTCATTTAGAGGTTGTTTGTTTTTGTAATTCTCAACATTCTTGAAGGCTCTGAGCACTTGGTGTCTATTGTATCCATTCTTTTAAAAAATAAAATAAAAAAAATCATCCAACAACTTTCATTTTCGAGCATTTTTCGGAACATCCTTTTCGAGAAATCTAAACATCCTTATTAGAATTCTAAAATAAAAATAAAAATAATTAGAATTAATTAAAGTTCTAAAACAAAATTAATAAAAAACAAAAATCATTAATTATTAAGATTATTAATTATTAATTTAATAAAAAATTAAAATAAATTAATTAAAATTGTCATTATAAATAATGACATGGTTGGCTCACAAAATTTCACTCTCCACATAGCTCACTCTATTTATCCAACTCCCACGAGATCTATCCTTCACGTTTGTAGATCTATCCTGATATGAGCCACGATGGATGGCTTGAAACATCGATTCTAAAAATAACGGATGCAATAATTCTGGAAGAAAATTCTACGCACAATACAAATCGCAGAAGCCTCAAAACAACAATGTTCAATGTTGTTATTCATCTTGCTTATTTTCAACAGTATGTGGCTTATAACAACAAACGTGGATGTAGATATGGATGGAAAATGGAACAATGTGCTTTGCAATTTTTATGTTGTACTGATGATTGTGTGGATCAGTAACATGTACATATTCAGAACAGGTTGGCCCAAAGATACCGGGTAGGTGGAGAGACATTGTCCTCACCTTCAAATAGTATAAACAACTTTTTGGAGGTCCAAAAGGTCTTAGTGGGGAGGAATGATGAGGAATGATCCGCAATGGTCAAGGAGCGATCTAGAGGATCCAAAATATGCTCAAAGTTCCGGAAAATGCTCGAAAATGAAAGTTGTTGGATAATTTTGAAACCAACTTCATTGCGTAGATTTCGTCGTTCTGAATCCAACACAACTTGAACGACTGAAATCTGACTTCATATGAATAAGTTCTTCAAGGTCAAATTTTAGGTCCAAGCTGGGCAAAAGGTCAAATGTCAACTGGTCAAAGTCAAAGATCAAGGTTCCATAGGTCAAGAGTCAACTTAGGGTTCTAATGGTCAAGGTTCAAGGCTCATGGTTATGGTTGACACAAGGTACCAGGCTCATGGTTATGGCTAACACAAGGTTCCAGGCTCATGGTTATGGCTGACACATGGCGCTTCCAAAGCTCAACAAGTGGTAGCTTGTGGTTTGGGCATATGGTCCAACGACAAGGCGACACGAAGCCTTCACGGGTTAGTCAATTTTTTTTTTACCAAATAGACGAACTAGAAGGGGTTCAATCGCATGAACTTTGCTCTTCAAATTCCACTACCTTACCACTGTGCTATGCATATGGTACTTGTTATCCATACTCGGCCATATTTATTGAAAGGGTAAAAGTTAAATGCTTGGCATAAAAAAAGGCGGAGCCCACCATTTTTGGTGGCTTCTCCATATGTAACCTTCGCTCCAACTATCATATCTAACCTCCTGCCAAATTCAACGTCATCCACAACATATCATATATTAAAAATGAGGTGTTAATACATGGCAACGTAATAAATCATTGTGGATACACAATATTGTTTGGAGGGATAAGGTTTATAATGTTATATGGTGTGCATTAAAATTCCAGTGTAATATATGGTTATGGAGGGATACGGTTTTCTTTTAGAAGGATACGTGTAGTGGAATGTGGATATGACGATAAACCATATCACATAAAAAACGATTTTTATTATTTTGCAACGTATCATATCACACCACCATGGTAGGGAGGTCAAGATTTGACCCCCTAACCTCTCATCTTTTTGTTATGAAACTATACCAATGCACTAAAAGAGGCAGAGTTGAATTTTGTGCAACTGAAGGAGGTTTTATGCAGTGATAGACTAGCGGGACAAGGAACTTTGGAGAGACATTTCCGGCAGACCAGGAAGCCTTTTTCAAATCTGAAAGTTGCTACAGGATCTAGAGAAAGAGAAAAATATAGCAGAGTCAGTTTGGATTGTATTTGAAGCATTTTTATATGTACTTTTGATGATTTTTGAAAATTTTAATAGAAAAGGCCTCCCCATTAAAGACCGGGCTCGAAGAGGTAGGCTTCAAGATAGTCAAACTCCGTTATCAATGTACTGGTGTCATTTCCTCTTGTGTACTGCATTATTGATGTTTATTTTGCTATAATTTTCCTTGCAAGTTTCCTATGATAGTTCAATTGAGCTCTTTTTAATGGCGGTTTTTAATTACATGCATACACTTTTAAAAAATTAATAAAACAATATCAATTCAATCGTGATTTCAGATCAGTTGGAGTTGGCAGATAAGTCAATTGTTAAACCTGTGGGGGTCTTATAAGACATAGCGGTAACAATAGCTTCTTGGGAATACCCAATTGATCTCATCGTAATTTCTCAAAAAACTACTAAACTTGGACACCCAATAGTTTTGGGGCACCCTTGGTTGGCCATTGCTGATGCAGTTATTGGGTGCATAAATGGGGAAATGACTATCTCTAATGGGTCACAATTTCAAACATTAACTATTTTTCCACCTGCCCAATTGACTGCTGAAGTACCTCTTTGGTTGGAAAATTCCTATGGGGAAGAACAATGTATGCTTCCCTTACTAACTCTAGAACAATCAAGAGGAATTCAAGAATAGTCTAAAGAACACATTTTCCAACAATTCTTGTTTTGATATCAATTGCATAGATTATCATGGTTCTTTTAATGGCTATCATCATGTTTTCAGTAATGAATTTCAGGAAACTTGTCACCCTGATATGTTTGCATCATTTACGATGGCAACCATGGAATAAAACTGTGAAGCAAATGCTCAACCTGTTGAAATCAACGTTGGAAAAATGTTGTACGTTGGTACAAAATTAAGTATAGAACATAAACAACAGGTAATAAACATGATTAAAAAACAATCAGGAGCATTTGTTTCAGATTACCTAGATATGAAAGGGATCCATATTTATAATTGTACACATCACATTTACATGAATGAAGAAATTAGGCCTATTAGGCAGCCACAAAGATGAATGAATCCGGCTCTCAAAGAAATGATCAAAGATGAATTGCAAAAATTGCTAAGTGCAAATTTTATATATCTCATCTCTGACAGTAAATGGATATCTCCTTGGTCGTAGTTCCCAAGAAAAATGGGAAATGGCGAATTTGTGTTGACTACAAAGAGTTGAACAAAGCTACCTTGCGAGATTATTTTCCTTTTACTTTTGTTGATCAGGGGCTTGATACATTTTCAGGGAAAAAATACTTCTCTTTCTTAGATGGGTACAATGGCCATAATCAGATTCAAATAGCCCAGAAGACCAAGAGAATACTACTTTTACCTATCCCTGGGGCACCTATGCTAACAAAGTTCTTCCTTTTGGCCTATGCAACGCTCCAACTACCTTTCAGAGAGTTGTCTTAGCTATTTTTGTTGATCTTATACATGACTGTGTTGAAGTCTATATGGATGAGTTCACAGTGTATGGTGATGATTTCCAGTAGGCTTTGAAGAACTTGGAAAAAGTGTTAATTCATTGTCAAGAAGCTCATTTGGCCCTTAATAATATCAAATGTAAAATGAGGCAAACTAAGGGAATTGTTTTGGGACACCATGTGTCACAAAAAGGGAAAAAGTTAACCCTACAAAATTGAGGTAATATCACATATTTTAGTCCCAACGTTGTAAAAGGAGGTAAGAAGCTTTTTGGGACATGCAGGGCACTATAGGAGATTTATTGAAAATTTCACTAAAATTGCAGCACCTATGTTTAAAATGCTTACTAGAGATGTTGATTTTCTATGGGATACTAACTGTCAAAATGTTTTTCAAGAACTGAAGGATAAGATGTCTACTGCCCTGGTGTTAAGAGGACCTCACTAGTCTCCCCCTTTTCACGTTTGTACTAATGCATCAGATACAACCCTTGGAGCTGTGTTAGGACAAAGGGAGAATCATATTCCTTATGCTATTTATTTTGTTAGTAAAAATCTCTCACCTTCGTAATTAAATTACACAGTTCCTAAAAAATAATTGTTAGTAGTAGTCCATGCTATCAAAAAATTTAGGCATTATATTACTAGTTATGAAATTTTTGTCCATATTGATCACTCTGCTATTAGGTTCCTTATGAATAAGCCAAATACTAATGAAAGAATTACTAGATTGTTACTCTTACTTTAGGAATTTAATATCATTGTGATTGACAGGCCTGGATGAGATAATTCAACTACAGACTTCTTGCCTTGAATGAATTTTGCACGAGACATAGCTCCAGTACTAGTTCTAGATGACTTTCCGGATGAGAATTTATTTGTTGTTTCAACACATACTCCTTGGTTTGCTGACATGGCTAACTATTTGGTATCAATTAGGTTGCTACAAAATATATCCACTAGGTAGAAACCTAATATTGTGCAGTGAAGTGTCAACTATTCTTGATAGAGGAGGACTTGTACCACACACAACCCGATTTAATCATGAGAAGATGTGTGCGGGAAGATGAAATGTACAGTGTTTTGAGAGCTTGCCATAATGAACCCTGTGGTGGCCATTTTTTAGAGAAAAGAACGACTTATGAGGTCCTACATGTAGGTTATTGCTGACCCACTCTTTTCAAAGATGCCAAAAAGTTTGTTTCTAGTTGTGATGCCTGCCAAAGAATGGGGAGGCATGTTCCAACTGATAATGCCTCTTCAAACTTAGATATAAATAGAACCTTTAGAAAAGTAGGAATTGGATTTTGTGGGGCCCATTTATCCCATGTCCAAGAAGAAGAGATACATATTAGTTTGTACTGATTACATGACAAAGTGGGTAGAAGCTAAGGCTTTATACTCTGCCACTAAGAAGTCTATTGTAGATTTCCTCTTTGAAGACATCTTCACTCGATTTGGGGTACCTGGAGAGAGTGTCACCGATCAGGGGACACAATTTACTTCCAAACTAGTGAAGACTATTATTGAACAATATTATATTAAGCAGCAAAAATCTACTCCATAGCACCCTTAGGCAAACATGCAAGCTGAATCTACCAATAAAGTCTTGGAGTCCATCCTCACCAAGACAATTCGGCTTCACCATGGCAACTGGTTTGACAAATTGCCTAAAGCATTATGGGCTTATTGGATAACATGGAGGAATGTGACATGGCATACTCCTTATGAGTTAGTATATGGGAAGCAGGTGTTACTTCCCGTCGAGTTTCAGGGAAAAACATTTTTAACTACTACTAGGAATGGATCTATATGAGGCCCAAAAGCAAAGAATAATTCAGTTGAATGAACTTGAAGGAATCAGAAAAGATGCCTTTCAACAGACCATGTTAGTACAGGAACAAATAGTTTGGTGGCATCATAATTACATCAAGAAAAAGGTATTTCAACAAGGAGATTGGGCATTGCTATACGATAGAAAATTTAAACATTTCAAAGGGAAATTTTCAACGAGATGGTTGGGACCTTATGAACTGGAGGAAGTTTTTGATAATGGATCAGTCAGGATAAAAACCATTGATGATGATCAAACCTCATTTGTGGTAAATGGCCACAGATTGAAAGTCTACCACCGTTTGCTCTCGCCAAGAATTTCTGCAAGATGTGATTTAGGATCCAAAAATGGAGTTGGTTTAAAAGGGGGACCCAACCGATCCAATCATATGCTTTTTACTTATCCTCTCCCAGATGTATTAAGACTTAGCCCGACTTGCTAAACGAAAAGGTTATTCTCCTCAACTGCTTCTTTCTCGAAGTTCCCATTCATCAACACATATGGGGGTACGGTGGTTGGTCTGTCTGAACTTAAGAGTCTTTCCTACTGGTTCTTCAAATTGATTTTTTTATTTTATTTATTTTATGTGTGTGTGTGTGTGCACACACGTGCGTGTGTGTGCGTGTGTGCGTGCGTTTGTGTGTGTGTGCGTGCTTGCGTGTGTGTGTGTGTGTACACAATAGAAATAATAGTGGGCCTTTTGTTTTCCTCCATAGCTCACATAGAATAAAGAGGAAATTTGTAAAGGGTAATTTTATTCCTTTATCCGAACTTAATAGATTATTTATAGAAAAGGACAATGTGGACTTTACTGTGAACGTTTCAGACTCCCTAAAATTGAATGTTCCGAGCAGTGATTGGCCCAGGTGCACAAATATGAATGGGACAATAGTAGTTAGGGATCTGCTGAGTACAAAATTATTCTTTTTTGGGCTTAGCAGAATAAGTACAGAAAAGAAACTCCCTGGAGTCTACTTTAGTTTTTTCAGACTCTCTAAAAAAGAATATCGAGCATTGGTCGACTTAGGCTCGTTAAATTTATGAGGAAGCAGTAGCTAGGGATCTGCTAAGTACAAAATTATTCTTTTATGAGCTCAGCATAGTAAGTACGGAAAATAAATCTCTCTCAGAGTCTTCTTTTGTGCATTTCAGACTCCCAAAAATTGAAATTCCCCAAGCAGTGATCATTTCAGGCCTGGTCAAAATCCATGGAATGATGGCACCAGGTTATTCTACAACAACTAGAAGTCAAATTTCAGCCACAATTTCTGCGGTTGGCCTACATGAAATTTCAAGGAAGCTTTCTGTTTATTTTTCAATCCAATCACAATTTTTCACAGTTTCCATGTTCTATGAGCAAGTTCAGAGGTTCTGTACTTAATTAAGTACTACTCTTAAACTGAATTGGGTACTGAATGGTTTCTTAGAAAACCGCATATCAAGTTCAGGAAAGGTATATGGGACCAACTTCAACATAGAAGCATTAAAATCAATAAAGGTGGTAAATTGTAAGTACCCTAGATTATTTATAATTATATGAACAAGTTTATCATCTTGGATTTGGCAAACGGAGAAGACACTCGCGCAAAGACCAAGTTGTCCTTTTCATTATCATTCTTGAGTTCTTGAATATTATTGTGCAGTCAAATCAAGGTATGGGTAAATTTACATTTTCTTAGACTAATTCAAAGTATATGAATGATAGAACTTAGTAATAATCTACCTTTACTCATTGTAATGATTTACATATCTTTCCCATATTTGCTTGATCATAAAACCATCCTATCCTGCTACCCTTCCCATTCATTTCTACTCGTGTACTACAAATGTCAAGAACCTACTCATCATTACAAAAACCAATCTGCACCATAATTCAAAATCCTATAGTTGTTGTTTCAAACAAATTTAAATTTATGTGAACCCCGACATGAAAGTTTCCTATCTTAGTGTTAATTTTCAGTCGAGAACTAACCTATGAGCCCCTGTATTTTCTGTCTAACTCTCAACATTTCTCCACCTTTGGCACGGGGCTAAACCGCCATGAAACCACATTCACTCAATTTTCTAAGAGCCCAGAATATGCTAAGTGTAAGGTGTTGTTCGAAGAGAAGGAATGGATGGGTTTTCTTCATAAATTCTAGGGTTATAGCAATAGAGTAGCAATAGCCTTCGCACAGAGTTTTGATGGGAGAGTTGTAAGGGTCGAGAGCGTGAAAATCAAAGTGACCGAGAATTCAATAAGAAGGGCAATCAGATTACCATTAACCGGTGAAATTTTAAAGGAGGGTCGCTCTATCTAAATGATTGTACTAAGTTCCTTAAGTCGACATACAAGTCCATTAACTGGTCAAAAGGGGTCCTACAGAGTTGCATGGAGTAGGAATGGCACCCACTCATCACTGCATTATAGAGATTTGTTACTTGTGAGGAGAGGTATGTTGTTGTTTTCCTTTATCATATTAGGTTTCTCTTGCACTTTTCATATGGTTGAGAAGTCAATTTTCTGTTTTTCCTACATAGAAGTTTGTATAAGGTCACTAGGGGTGTTCAGTCTGTTGTTAAAAACCCTAAGACTAGCATGTGTCATCTCAACCTTATCAAGATGTTGGTTGTTCATGAGTTGAGTAGAAAAAAGAAGTCTTGGGAAGAGTTTTTGGTGGAAAGTTTTTTGAGGGAAGAAACCCAAGTTAAAGGCCGATAGAGGCTCATTATCCCCCGATCGAATAAATTGGGTCAAGAAGTCGAGGCTTCTCCTGATTCTAGTTCTAAACAAGGCTAGAGATCTATAATAAACCCTGTGTCTACAAGGGAGGAAAGCCATTCGGTGAAACCCTTGAAGAAGTCTGTAAACCCTAGTTTATCTACAAAGAAATTGACCCTAGATTTGAAAGGAAATAAATGCAAGAGCAGTAAGGAGTAGAAGAGTGAACCTGTTAATAATGAAGTAGCAGACGAAGAAGCCCAACCAAGCAAACAGAAAAATCCTCAGGTGGAGGTTGTGTAACCTATTGTCTCACCAATAGAAAAGTAGTCTAAGGGATCTAATGTCGCCCCGAAGAAGAGAAAGAGAAAGTTGTTCAAGGAAGTGCAGGAGTCGGCATCAGTGCCCGCGACACCAGTCCAGAAGGAGAAAGTATTAGAGATTCTGACCTCGTCACAAGGTCAGGGGCATAAGAGAAGCATGTATAGATAAAAACCGCCCATTTTTGATTCTCAATACTAAGAACCTGTTACCATTTTGTCCTCTCTGAAACATGAAATGAAGAGCCCTTCTCGGGCAGTTGAAGAAGCAGGGGATCTTCCGCTTGAAGAAGAGGGAGCAATAAAAAATTTCAAAGATCTTTTGAGTAGTTTCCCACATCTCGGTCCATCTAACAAGGGTCCAGGAAAGAAGGAGCGAGCATGTAAGTCTAAGAAGAGCCAAACACTTGATGGGTCGACTCATAGAGGGAGTAGTTCACGGGAACATAAAATACCTGCTGAAAATACCTTGGTTTGTGGTGACGAATATTTACAACTACTGGTGGCTAAGTTACAGAAAAAAATGCAAAGATTAAGGAAAAGTATCATAAGTATAAGGCAATGTTTCGTTATGTGCGGATGATTAACGAGCAATATCGAAACAAGAATCTATCCCTAGTCTCCAAGAACGACGCGCTCATCTTAAGGAAAAAGTGCCTTATTAGTTGGAAACTGAAATAACAGAGGCCTGTCAAGAGGCTTAGTGCCCAGGAGCAAGCCCTAAGATTTTGACGGCCATTAATGAAGGAAGACCATGGTTTGGAAGTCCTAGTAAGCGTGGCTGGAAGTTGAAGGAAGGGACGACCTATTTTTTTATGATTGGTTGAAGATTGAAAATGACAGTTGCATGAGTACATGCATCTCCTCTAGCATGGGGGGATGTTGGGCCCTACTTTTGTACCCTTTTTACACATCTTGTCGCACTGTTTTTCCTATCATTTACCTTATTTTACTCCTTTTTAGTACCCTAAAACGACTCCACACTAGTTAAATTGCATTACTATATAATGGAGGTAAGATTTATTAATAAGTCCTATTTTCGTATGTCTTTGTTTGGTTTAGGTAGATGTTAAATATATTTACAACTCTTGATTCAATTTGACTGATCTATAAAAGGACTCTTGAATATAGGCATACATTTTAAGTACTTGGATAGGTCATCAAATGGTCCAGCATACAGTCCAACAACGCATCAAGAAACCATTTTTGGAGCCACCATTTTGTACTCAATTTTGCACTTAATTTAGTACTCTACTCAACACTGGGGAACCAGTCAACCATCGGCATCCTAGGATAGTCCCCCTTCTTCTCGAATATAGAATTAGTTTCTTTTGTTCAAGGATAGTTCCACGATTGGGACAAGTTCGGTCACAGTCTGGGAGAAATAATCTTGAAGATTTTACTTGGCTTAACTTAGTTGAATCTCAGATATTTTACTCTCCTTAGTCAATCGGTTGTAACCATTTGATCATCATGAAATCTTTAAAATGCCTAATGTTTTGTATGTAAAGTTACACACACATATGCACACAGAGATACATGCTTAGGCTGAGCTGGTGATTGTGGCACGACACTCTTTGACCTGTTTTGTTAAGACTGAACTCTTGAACTGATATTTTATTGAAGTTTTAATATAATTATTCTCAGTTTTTACTCTTATTTAAGCATTCATGTCTCTTTAATCCACAAGTTAAATTAGCTTAGGCTTTCTATGGGTTGTGGCAAGGGCCCACCACGAACCTTGATTGAGTCCTGTAACCATTTTAGTGTGTAGGAAGTGTGTTTTAATTTAGTAGAGAGAACTGCACTTAATTTCTCATTTTCTTTCGTTAGTAACTTATAGAATTCCCGCACTTAATTCCGTTCTTGATTTTCTTTCAAACGTTTTCATAGATTTGAGTTAAATATAACAAGTTTAATGTGGTTGAGTCTTCGCAAGTCGTGGAACGTTTTTATGAGCATACTCTATACGTGTTAACTCTGTGATTACTCTTCCAAATTCGTGAATGATGGAAAAGGAAATTTCAATTTGAAATGAATTTTGAAGGGAGTAAATTCTTATGTTTTAATTCTTAGTGCGGGGTGGGCCATTGGTTGACTTTGTAGGGGGAAGAGGTAATATAGGCTTGCGGGGAGAAATTAATATAAATTCCAAAACTTTATATTAATAGGGTTTTGTGAAGTAAGGGGTAAAATAAGGGATTATTATATATTATATATATATATATATATATTAATTATATTATATATTATATATATTTATATATATATATATATATATATATATTATACTTTATGGGATTTATCCCACATTCAGAAATTGTATGTCATTTGTAGCATATATAGTTGGTTATTTTTTTGATTTCGTAAGAATATTTAATCAGATTTATTTATGTTCATCATTAGATAACTTGAAGCTATGTGTGTTGATTCACATTAATTCTAAGATTGGGAAATCGTCAGTTATGTCTTTTAAATGTTGAGTTTGCTTTGAATTAAGTAGCACATAAGGATTGATTTGAGTTATCATTGAGTTTACTCTTGGTTCATAGTACCTCGGGGATTAGCTTTTCCACTGGTTTTGAATAGGGTTAATGTTAAATTGGTTTGAGAACATAATTAGTGATAGTTTTCCACCTTATTTTTGAATGAGTTTTCAAGTTAATATATCATGGTTAAGAACAGAATAGTGATTTGAGTTTTGAATAGAAAATAGATTTCATTGACAGTAATTTATATTACAATGAAATAGGATTCTTCACTTAAACAAATCTTGGTGTGAATATTAGACATAGAGTTGAGAATTTCATACTTAATTTCGTATTAGAACTCTATAGGGTAAGTTTGAATTTAAATCAGAATGCATTGCAACTCGGTTGACAATTTAATTTAGGGAATCCAACAACATATAAAATCCCTAACATGAGCACTCTTGTTTAGAGTCAAAAGAAGAAGGATATGTCAAAGGTCAAGTGTTTCATTTGTCATGATTTTGGGCATTATGCCTCGTAGTTTCCTCAGAAGAAAAGGATGGGAAAACAACTTCCATGAACAACCAATGTTAATCATGATGATGATAAGCATCCACCTCAGAACAAGTCAAAGGAATTTTTCCTTTAGAAATTATTACCAATAGTAGCAATGTTTGATTTGTGGAAAAGGCATACAATAGGTTTTTGAGACTCTCTTACAAATTTGTTAGAGAGGAAGTTGTCAATTCCCTACAATCCTCAAATCAAGAGATAAATACTTTATATTTGTTCTCCCCTGATTATTATTATTACTTGTATTAGCCAAACTCTTGTCCTTGTATTTTGCTTGGTTATGATTTTTTCCTTTCTTTTCTATGGCCTCCTGAATGGGGAAAGGAATAATAGGTCCATTGTGGAGGCTTCCAAGGCAATGATTCACACATCAGGTAACATATAAGCTAGATTTGTGGCAAGAGGATTCTCCCAAAAAGAGGGAGTGCATTATGAGGATATTATTGCTCCAGTAGCGAGATGGTCATGTTATTGTATGGTTTAAGGCTAGAACATATACTCAACAGGAAGTGATTGATGTTTGGTTGGGAGGCGTTATCACCTTGTAATTTGAAGGCTGTAGGACAAATCAAAAGAATGTAACATCAAACCAACTTCGGGATGAGAATCTAGCCCATCCAATCCCAGAGAGGGCTCTCTTTGTAAAATTTATCTTTGTTGCTTGAAAATCTTAGACTAGTTATGATTGTACTTAGGCTTTGGAAGACTGGTTGTACTCAATTTAATTAGCATCTATTGGGCAATGGAGTCAAAAGGTAAACTGGATGGTTGCATCAATTTTTCACAGAGTAAACTCAGGGCAAGTTAGGAATATTTACTGGATCTTTCATAATAATAAGTAGATGATGGCAGAACAATGAAAACCTTCAACAGAACTAAAGAGCAGTCAAGAATTCTTTAGTGTGGCCTTCAGTAGAAAACATACAGATTGCAAAAGCAGCCAAAATAAGGTACTCAAAAATAAATCCTATTCATCACATTTTTATTTTGAGTCTGCTCTTGCTAAAATCATAGGATCCTAGTATACCCGACTTTCAGGTGGTTGGATGTACTCTTGGTGTTATAGAGGCAGCTACAAGGATTGATCTTGGGTCTCCCATAGATTAGGACTGGCAGTTACCGATTCACCATGTGGTTAATATATATATATATATATATATATATATATATATATATATATATATATATATTATATATATATATATAATATATATTATATCTTTGAATAATATTTCCAAAATATTTTTAAATGAAATTTTATAATTAAATTTCTACAAAACCATGTTGTTGTTTCCAATCCATGGTTTTGTTTTCTCTTTCCATGAATTCACAAAACCATGTGTAGTTTTGTTTCTATTACTCTTTCCTATGTAAATTCATTTTATATGTATGTAAATTCCTTTTACCTTTATAGAATACCTGGATGGTTTTGCAAAACCATGTGTTGATTTGTATGGTTGGAAGAGTATTTTCACTTTACTCTTTTACTTTCACCTGCAACATGATTGATTTTACACCTGTAAATTGATTTCACCATGCCTCTAAATTGATTTCACCTTAATCTTCTATAGTGAAATGAATTTTACATGAATGTTATCTTTGCTCACCTGTACATTAATTTCATGTGAAATTTTCCCTTTTATTTTCTCTCATAAATTCATGGCATCCATGAATTTTATTTCATGTGTCTCAAAAACAATTTTACCTTTGAATCTCATTCCACAACCTTAGTCTCACATTTCCTGTAGCTATATAGTTTTACTTCAAGTATGGTTCAATTTTACCTTTGAATCTCATTCCACAACCTTAGTCTCACATTGCCTGTAGCTATATAGTTTTACTTCAAGTATGGTTTCACCTGTAGCTTTGGAATATTACCATATTCTCATATGTTTGTATTTCACTTGAAATTAATCCACCTTATATTACCGTAACATTTATAAAATTCAAAACCAAAACAATTTTGGCATGGGGGGCTAGTAGTATGTGGTATTTTTCTGGAGGATGCGATATAACGTGGGGCTACCACCCAACAAAAAGGCGGGCGGGGAA
>APFE031307237.1:0-53221 GCA_000404065.3 Pinus taeda
AATTTCCATGCCCAAAATATAGTTTGCAGCACCAAGATCTTTCATGTCAAATTTGGAGGACAATTGGGTCTTCAAATCATGGATAATTTCTTTGTCATTTCCAACCAGCAACATATCATCCACATACAAGACCAAATAGATAACACGGTCACCAATTAATTTAAAATACACACAGTGATCTTCTTTGCTTTTGGTGAAGCCAATTCCCCATATAAATGTATCAAATTTCTGATACCACATCCTTGGTGACTGTTTTAACCCATACAGAGACTTCTTTAACTTGCATACCAATTCCTTCTTACCCTTCACTGCAAAGCCTTCAGGTTGCTTCATGTAGATTTCCTCTTCCAAATCCCCGTGAAGAAATGTTGTCTTCACATCCATCTGTTCTACCTCAAAATCAAAAGCAAATAGATAAAAGTAATATAATAGAAGTTACCTTGGCAACAGGAGAAAAAATATCACCAAAATCAATTCCCAGCACCTGGGAATAACCTTTTTCTACCAACCGAGCTTTGTATTTCACCACCTTTCTTTCTGCATTTATCTTCTTCTTGAATACCCATTTGCTGCCAATGGGTTTCCTTCTAGCCAGCAACTCCACCAGATCCAAAGCCTCATTTTTGTGCAAAGATGCCATTTCATCAACCATGGCCTCTTTCCAGAGTTTTCCATCCTTTGAATCTACTGCCTCCTTTACAGTTTTGGGATCACCATCAATAATAGATAAAGAAAAATTTGAACAGAAAGAAGATGGACTATACCTTTCTGGCTGCCTTATTTCTCGAACTAATCTTCTCACACCCAGAGTTTGTGGCTCTTCATTTGTTGATTCCTCCTCTACTGTAGAGTCTAATTCTTCCTCCTTTAGCTCAAACTCTATCTTCTCACGTTCCTTTGGTTGGAATTCATGTTTAATAACATCTTTCACCTCTCTGAAGAACACATCTTGGTTGTACACAACCTTCCTTGTTACTAGGTTCCAAAGCTTATATCCCTTTAAACCATCCTTATACCTAATAAAGATGCACTTTTCAGATTTACTATCCAACTTGGTTCATTTCTCCTTTGGAACATGTACATATTCATCACATCCAAATACCCTCAGATGTGAAAGAGAGGGTTTCTTACTAGTCCATATCTATTTTGGAGTTTTATCCTCCAACGTTGATGAAGGTCATCTATTGACCAGCTAACATGTTGTCTCGACCGCCTCTGTCCAGAATTCTTGTCCTAACCCGACACCACTGAGCATGCTTCTTGCCCTTTCCATCAACATCTTGTTCATTCTTTCCGGAACTCCATTTTGCTGAGGTGTATATGGAGTAGTCTTTTGCCATGATATACCACACTTCTTACAGAATTCTTCAAATTCCTTACTGCAAAACACTCCACTATTATCTGTCCCCGGCACCTTTATCTTATCTCTATCTAGTTTTCCACCAAAGCCTTAAATTATTTAAACCTGTCAAAGACTTCAGATTTCTTATTAAGGAGATATATCCATGTAGACGTACTCAGTGATGGAACCTTCACAGGTCCAAATACATCACTGTGCACAAGATTTAATATATGTTTCACCCTCTTACCACCAGAGGGGAAGCTCACCCGATTCTACTTCCCATATACACAATTTTCACAGAAATCAAAATCCAGAGAGATATTACTCATACCTTCTATCATACCTTTACCATGAAGTATTCAAAGGCCCTTCTCTCCAATATGTCCAAGCCTTTGATGACACAACATGGTCTTCTTTCCAGGGACCACTACATTTTCTACTCCACTTTCAGGAACCACGGAACTATTGCACCCATCAACAACAGTGCTACCTATGTAGCTTGTATAGAGTTCCAATCCAAAATCCCCACATCAATACCAATGCTCCCCAAACCATCTTACAGGTATCCTTCTCAAACATTGTTTTTACACCTGCATCATCCAGCTTGCTTACAAAAATAAGATTTCTAGCCAATGTAGGAATATGTAGAACACCCGGAAGTGTTCTAACCCTTCCACCTTGCAACTTCAACTTTAATTTTCTGCGACCAATGATTCTAGCCTTCCTAACATCCCCTAAGAAGACATCACCACCATCCTCTTTCTCATACTTGTAGAACCACTCTCTATGGGGAGTAAAGTGAAAGGATGCACCTAAGTCAATCAACCATGCCTCATGATCTACATGTGTACTTGAAGAAGCCAAGTACACATCCCCACCTTCATCTGAGGTGGTTTTCACCTCTGCAGAGGGAGCATCATCATATCCCTTTCCTTTTTCAAGAGCTTTAGATTTACAGTCCCTTTTGTAGTGCCCTTCCTTTCTGCATTTCCAGCACACCACCTTTACAGGTTTTCCTAGAGATATATATCTCCCTCTAGATTTAGATTTGCCACTCAATGACTTATTTTTGTTTCTGTTCTAGGACTATCCTCGTACAGACAAAGCATCACCATTTTGGCTCTCCATATTTTTCCATCTCATATCCTCCGTCATCAAGGATAAGACTATTTCATCAAACTGCAAGGCAGTTGCATTGCTACCTATTGCAATAACTAGACTACCCACGAATCTGGTAGAGAAAAAAAAACTAATGCACTTATCTTCATCTGAAATTTTGATATCAATAGATGATAACTAACTTACCACAATATTAAATGCATTAAGATGCTCTATCACCGAGTCTCCATTTTTCATCCTCAGGTTATACAACATTTTTTGTAGGAACAATTTATTCACCAAAGACTTAGATTGGTACAAATTCCCTAACTTTTCCCACAAAGCCTTCTTCGTAGCTTGCACTAATACATTTAGCAATACTGAATCTGAGACACGCAAGCGTATTGTGCTCTTTACCTTCTGATCCAACTTCTTCCATTCTTCATCAGACACTCTCGTTGGTTTAGTACCCGAATCTACCACAATCCACTAATATTTATCCACCAACATATCCTCCATCTTGAGTTTCCACAACTCAAAACTCTAACCATTAAATTTCTCGATCTCTATATTTCCATTGCTTTCCATCTTCTTTCACCACCAAAATCGATCCCACAGATTCCCCACTGAATGGGGTCTACCACAAGCCCAAGCAAAACCCCTCAGCAACAAAGGCGTCCCCTTGAAGCCAAAACCTGGCTCTGATACCAAATGTAGGTTTTAACCCCATACAGAAATTACCTGCATACGAATTCTAAAACATAATAAATAAACAATGCGAGAGCATAACACATAAAACACATACACATAGAGATTTTCGCTTGGATCCCAAAACCAGGACTGCCAGCTTGATTTTTCATTATGTTCCTTTCAATGTTACAATACATATTTATACATACCAAAGCATCCAATACCATGGAATAAAAACCATCACATCCAAAACCATGGACCGAAAACCATCGCATGCAAAACCATGGACTGAAAACCATCGCATCCAAAGCCATGTGTAAAAATCATGCATAAAACCATAGGTAGGTCCACCCAACCTAACATAGGGTCCAAAAACAAAATTTTCCAGGGCGCTGCCCCGAATCCCATAGAGTGGAGTTACTTGCACCCCTCAAACCCCTTATGACTCCCCCAACTACACAATCAGCGCAACAAAGGGGGGGCTCTACCCCCCCTTGTAACCCCTATGTTAACTACGTGTGCTAGTCGTGGAAAGAATATAACACAACCCAACAAATATGAATGTGGTGGAATATTCAAATAGGCCTACTCACATCACAAAAATCATCCAAATTTTATACATAAATGAATACATGTTATTTTTATAATATTTAACCAAAAATTCACTCAAAATACGAAAATAAATGTATTGGAAACTAATATGTCTAAATGCATATTTAATCATGAATATGGTCTTAGTGTACGACTATGGAGTTGTGGAATATGGTAAATAATGAAGGAAAATGAAATAAAAGAGGATGAAATAGATGATATTTTGGAGACCAAACAATATCAGATCGATGCTCTACCTTTCAGATTCTAAAGAAAAAGTCTAGAAGCAATGTCATCAAAACAGACCTCAAGCATTTGCAATTTAATGTAGAAGTCATCAATGTGGTCCTCAACATTTTTCTTATTATGAGGATAAAACTTTGAAAGCAACTTTTTTAGATGTTTAAGAATATGATGAAACTTTTCTAAAAGAGAAAGAGGCCCTTAGGCCATCCAATCCAATTGTTCATCAGCCATGTCTTCTTCTTCATCCTCTTCTCCCTCTGAATCTAAAGAATCTTCTCCTTCATTGTTCAAATCTTTCTTATATCTGGGATCTTCTTCTTGGATCAGTTGTTCTTCATAAAAAATTTTAAAATCATCCCTATCTCCTTCCTCCTCAATGGGTGGAATATCCCCTTGTTAATGTTTTCTTTTAGTAGAATCAACTAACTCTTGAAGGGTTGCAATAACCAAATCTTCCACTGAAGAAACCAATATGTCGTGACGATTTATCTCTTTATTTATAGGCTTATGAGGTAAAATAGTAGAAAAAGGAAGTAAATTAGGAGCTCTTGTAAACTGTCGAGTAATAGACCATATTTTCTGGAGTTGATCGTACGTGACTTCAAAATACTTTTCCGAACCTCGACAAGAGTACTCTCCTATATTAGGAATATGAGTTGGAATTAAACTCAGACCATTATTTCCTGGCATGGATAATTCATTGTTAGGATGTGGTGAAGTTTCAACCATATAAAGGCTCCCCTCCTTCAAGTGCTAGAATGTTGACGATGTTGTATCCTACCAACATACAGGGTGTCTCCCCGATATGAAGTCCTAATTAGACCTCACACTGTTTGGTGTAGATCTAGCCCCTTCGACCCTACCCAAGGCTTATATTTTTTTAATATTTATAATTTAATCTGTCAATACTTCAAACCATACCTTGCCCGAGGCCCACCTCAGCCCATCAACCCCTTGGCCCCACCCCACCCCTTGGGGTGGGGGGTATATTTTTCTTTTATTTTTTTAAACGTGATGCGTTTTCATGCACGAAGGGCATTATGACTTTGAAAAAAAGAAAGATACCCCCCACCCCAAGGGGTGGGGTGGGGCCAAGGGGTTGATGGGCTGAGGTGGACCTCAGGCAAAGTATGGGTTGAAGTACTGGCATATTAAATTATAAACATTAAAAAAAGATAAGCCTTGGGCGGGGTCGAAGGGGCCAAAGGTCGAGGCTGGGGCCGAAGGGTTGAGGGGCAAAGAATAGGCCATTCATTTGAAAGTGCGTCCTGATTTCCATATACTTCAATATTTTCCTTGGTTGCAGTTTTTAGCATGAGAGTGAAACACACATTTTCTTTCAAATGAGCAAGTAAGTATGCATTATGAATTATTCAACTGTAATATGTATCTAGGTTGTTTCACTAGAAGGGAAGAGAAAGTGAATCTTTAGAATAAAAGTATTAGTACTATACCCATAAAGGCGCATGAACATACATATGAATGAATCCTTAACTTTCTAGCAAAATAGTTCACATGGACATAACGATCATCAAAACCATTACATCACACATTCAATAAGATGACCACCAAAGGAATGAAATAGTCCAATTTCCTTAGTACATATGAACAAAAGATACACTAAAAAAATATAAATAATAGTATTGTTATATTCCCAATATATTCATGAAAGTGTTTTGTCTCAATGAGCTTTGAATATTAAGTGAAAGTTCCAAGATACATTGATACAATGTGACACCACTAGCTCTAATAGTGGAGCATTAAGCCATTACTTGCTCTTTCAAAGAACAATATTTCTCTCTAATTCCTAGGTGGAGAAGCCAAGGTCAAAAGTCATTTCTTTGAATAGTGAGGCTTATTTTATAGCAAGAGGAATGACCTTTCATTTCCCTTGATCTGGATCTTAGGGGGAGGACCCCAAGATCTAAAAAATTGAAATGGATATTGGGGGGAGAGGACCCAAGATCTGAAAAACTGCAATGCTAGAAAGAAAAGAAGAGAACACACAGTAAATAAAACCACATAGAAACTTATTTTATTAAACTAGAGAATAGTTGTAAAATCTAAATTGTGATGGACAATCTTTTCTTTTACAAAATGTCACTTTTTACTTATAATCTTTTTTTTGTTATAATACCACTCGTAAATTACATTTGTGGGTAAATACCATGGGTGAATGAGTACTATGGGTTGATGCCACTTACAATACCATGGGTAAATTCCATGTTTGGATGAATACCATGGGCAGATGTCATTTTCCATTCGGATCATTCCTCCCTCCCTAAGAAGCAATGGTCCCTGTTGCATGAATTTCCCTCCTGAGAAGCATGTGACGAATATGAAGAGACATTAAAGAAAAGGGTTTTGAGTGGTTAACCCATAACCGTGAATAACAAAGGTCCAAGGATAGATATACCCTAGAACGCTTGTAACCAAATATGATATTAATAGTGTGTGACCTAGCAAATGGACTTCGATGAAGTTTGGGTTTCTGGATGACCCATAACCATGACAAATGAAGATTTGAGGATAGAGATGCCTTGTAATTCTTGTGACCACTGTGATACTAATAGTGCGTGGCCTATCAAATAGACTTAGATGAAGTGTAGGTTTTTGGATAACCCATAACCATGAAAAATGAAGATCTGAGGATAGAGATTCCCTATAATTCTTATGACCAACTATGATACTAACAATGTGCGGCCTAGTAAATGGACTTCGATGACGAGGATTTTGTACGGTTGACCCATAACTATGATGTTGATTGTTGATGAAGTAGTATGTGCCTACATAGTCTGGTGTGGGAGGGCACATCTCCAAAGAACCTAAGTTAGATGTTGCTATGTTGAAATTGATGAATGTGAAGCAGGTGCCTACTAAAGAAAGGTGGGAGGGCATGTCTCCAAAGGGGACCCACTCCGAATGCTACTCTAGATTTAAAATGGACATAACTCAGTCAATATAACTCAAAATATTTATTATAACCAGTTTTTGGAAATAGAATGACCATTTTGAATCTTCCCATGTGTTGGAAATCCTTATCTAGACACTCTAGAGTCTCAGATTCGCATTGCAACTATTCTGCCATCACAAAAATTTTGAAAAAAATAACTGATTTTAAATCAACGATATCTCCCACATCTGAACTCTGATTCGACCCATTTATTTTTTAAATTGGGTGATGTTTCAAGAGGAACTCAAATATGCAATAAGTTTTTTGAAATTCTACACAAAAACTACAAAAACTGATATGAGAGTCATCATCCACGAATTATTGTTAGAAACAAATTTGCAACACAACTGATTTTAAGCTAGTGATATCTCCCTCATTCAAATTCCGATTTGGCAGATTTTTTTTTTTAATTTTGGTATTTTTTCACAAGGAATCTAGATATGTTATTTGTTTTTGTAATTTTTTCACCAAAATTTTTTGGTCTCATCTGCAAACTTGCCACCCAAAAGATTCCTGGAAAAAAAGAAAGAAAAAGAAATTCTTCCTGCTATGCCTAAGAAAGTGCTCTATGGGGATTGTAGCACATGCATGAAAATTTTTGAATATTTCTGCAAAAAATTGAAATTGAAATATGCATCAAACCCTCACTCCAATGGAGTTGTAACCTGGATCTGATGCCACTAATCTGGATCTTGGGGGAAGGCCCCCAAGATCTAAAAAATTGAAATGGATCTTTTTTTTTTTGGGGGGGGGGGGTGGTGAGGCCCCCTAGATTTGAAAAATTGCAATGCCAAAAAGAAAAGGAGAGAACACACAGTAAATAAAACCATAAAGAAACTTCTTTTATTAAATTAGAGAATAGTTGTAAAAGCTACATTGTGATGGACAATCTATCATTTTGCAAAATGCGACTTGTTACTTATAGCCTTTTTTTGTCACAATACACAGGTAAATTCCATGGGTGTGTAAATACCAAGGGTGAATGAATACTATGGGTTGATGCCACCTACAATATTATGGGTAAATTCCATGGGTGGATGAATACCATGAGTAGATGCCATTTTCCATTCAGATCATCCCCATGAGTCTTGAACTCCCGTCATGACTCTTAAAATTCTAATGTGACCTATGGACTTCTATGTGAAATTTGGACTTCTCCATGACTTTTGGACTTCTCCATGTGACTCTTTTTTCCATATTCAACTCTTACACTTCCACATATTTACATTTACAATATTTTCCAAAATTGCATCATCATTTTCCACATCATCATGTGATGACAACTTGACAAGTCATAGACATTGACGACTTGGACCCACGGTGACTTGTACGTAGAAGTCTTCAAGAAGTGACGATATTACCACTATGTCTTCAATACTTGTACAAATCTTGCATTGAGTTGTCTGGGTTTCTTGAGATTATGGAGCCTTCCCGAGTCACTTAGATCGTTGGAATCCATTGTTCTTTCAACTGTCACAACATGGTACTTTTGTATTCAAGATGCTTCCTTAGGTAGGCTTTCTGGACAAATCTCTTCACACATATTTTCCATGCTTTACTTGTAGATGGAGATCACTCATAGAAAGCAAGCATTAGTTCAAAAATCTCCTACTTTATCACTTTTATGCAATTTTCTTAGTTTTTTATCAACAATGCGCCAGGGGAAGAGAGAGAGGCCTTCTGGGCACATAGTGCTCTTGCATGAGATAGAGGAGAGATTTAATTTTCACTAATACTATGCCATGCATAGTTCTAGAGGAGGAGGATTGAGAGGGTGTAGGGAACACTTACAAGAGGCAAGACATCCGAAGACACTTCGTAAGGAGAATTGACACTTGAAACATGTGTAAAAACATGAAATGACACTTTACAACCAAAAGTGACACTTCGTATGACAAAAGGTAGGCTCCAAAATTTGAATATATAATTTTTTTGGAGGGTGTTGTAGTAGTGACAACACTTGGTGACACACTGGGTAAACTTTAGCTTCTTTATCTGGGGATGGCTTTTATTAAATATTTATCCCTTAAGGAAGTATTGAATCATCAAGGGGATTACTTAGCCTTTCCCATTTAATGCTATTATAAATGTAGTACCAACATTTCCTTCCCTGGTTTAACACACCAAAAAAACTTTCATTTTCACAATTGTTTTGATCTAGGAGAAGGGTAATATGTGATTGTAAGTTAAGGATAATCAAAATCTTAATTTTCATCTCTAGTGTTTCTATACTTCTAGTAGGTTGTTCAATACCCTAACAAAGTCACTAATGAAGCACAAGTTTTGCCTCGCTTCCAGCAAGCATCTTCAATACCCCAATGAAGTTACATGCTTCACCACTCTGTGTAAGATGACTTTATCTTCTTTCAACCTTTATTTATTTTATTTATATAACTACACTTAGGAATTTATTATTTCACAGGGAGACGAGGGAGGATCCCAAATTCTTGAGAGCAGGAGAGGTTGTTCCTTCAGAGAAGGTTATTTGTACCTCTAATATTGGTTTGCTTGCTATTAATTTTCCCATTTCCCTTCTGTACTTGATTGGATTAGCATGTAGAACACCAAGCAAATTTAATACCAAGTTAAGGAATTAGGATGATAGAATAAATATGAGTATCATGATTCCAAAAAAAAATTTCCTCTTGAATGTATCATATTTTCAATCTAGAAATTTCTTGACTTAAGGAATATTCCCAAACAAGGAAGGAGAACTAGCAGATAGCCAAGCGATGAGGTTGTCACAATCCCTATTCATTTTTCCTCATAGTCTTTTCAGACTACATATACACTCTCACACAAGGTCTTATTTATGTACACTACCCAATATAAGGGGAAAATAAACAAGACTTGATGTGATTAAAAAAAAAACACAAAAGAAAGAAAGAAAATTGTACACGAGAAAAAATGCAACCCAAGGCTGCTATTGAAACTAGTGTTTAAGATCTCAGCCATCTACATGAAGAGGTTCAATCCTCCCATCTAAGAATTTCAACTTGTAAGAATGGTGGCCAAGGTTTTTTATTATGGTATATAGTCCAATCCACAAATCTTGAAATTCGGTGTGCTTTCCTTTTTCTTTGTGGGATTTGTCCCACTTCAATACTAGGTCACCAACACCAAAATCTTTTTCCCCTATGGACATCTTATCAAACCAACACTTGATTTGGTTATGTTGCATGAAAAAATTCTCTCTTTCTATGACCCTTTCTTCCTCAATCTTAAGAATAGTATCTATTCGACGTTGAACAAGTAGACATGGTTTTCCTTGAGATTCATAAGAAATTTATAAGGTGGGAAAGTATAAGTTCGGTGCAAGGATAACCTCTTTAAAATATAAAAGGAAGTAAGGGTAGGTCTTTAGAGAGGGTTTGGGGGTAGCACGGTCAACCCATAGTGCATTTACCAAATCATTATGTCATTTATTTTGTTCAAAAAAGATGGCTTTCTTGATAATACGAATTAAGTTCTTGTTGGTAGACACAGCCAAACTGTTTCCTTGAAGGTAGTAGTTTTATGCATTCTTTAAAACAATTCCATTTTCTAATGCAAACTCATGAAGATTTAACAAAGAAAAATAAGTTGTGTTATCAAAGACAAGCAATGTAGGAATGCCAAACTTGGTTATGATGTTCTATTTGAGAAATTGAATGACTTCTTGATCATTAACTTACCTTAGCAAAGCTTCTTCGGTCCACCAAGTGAAATAATCAGTTGCAGTTAATATGTATTAGTGTTACTTCAATGAATGAAGAAATATTTTACTGATGACATCCAACCTATTGGCATTATGATGCAGGTGTTGTCCTTGATGTCAACTCACTCAGATGAAAGATCACGATCTAGCATGTCAACAGAAAAGAATTACAGATCAGACTATAAAGAATAAAGAAAGAGAGGTATACACAGGTTCACCTTGACCAAGTTCTATGTACACGCAGGTTCATTGAACACAAGTAGCGTATATGTACACACGCACTTTCATAGAAGGAAAAGTGTGTATATGTTGGAAAACTAAGTTTTTGGTCCGAGGTATTTGGTCAAAGGTATTTTGATCCATGGTATTGGTCCAAGGTATTTGGTCTGAGGTATTGACCCTAAGTATTTGGTCCAAGGTATTGGTCCTAAGTGTTTTTGATCCATGGTATTAAGAAAGGCCTAAAACTATATAAGGAGGAGAAGATCATTAGGCTAGGGTGTGCAAGTATTGAATATCTAATGAAGTGTGAGATCTAGTATGCAGGTTATTGTCTTATGGTGTTTTTCTTGATCTGAACCAAGGATGAACCTTATTGGTTGATGAGGGATAAGATCTAATGATGGATCAAGATCTTAAGGCTTGAAATGAATTATCATTATATGGTTTGATCATGTACAATCTAGATCTAAATACTAACGCATGTGTTATTCTGTAAATGTTATGATCTGGGTATAACTGAAGTCTGGAATAGCTACAAAATTATGAATTAATATTTACAGATGTGTATGGTGGTTGGATTTGATAAAAGTGTGTATACATGTTGGTTCGACACATGGAAGTAACGTATACCTTATGAAGTATGTTTCAGTTGTTTCTATTTGTTGTTGCAGAGTTCTAGGTTCTGCTTTGG
Source organism: Pinus taeda (assembly GCA_000404065.3). Taxonomy (NCBI): domain Eukaryota; kingdom Viridiplantae; phylum Streptophyta; class Pinopsida; order Pinales; family Pinaceae; genus Pinus; species Pinus taeda. The sequence continues at coordinate 11,531 of APFE031307237.1, forward strand.
GTTCTAGTGACTGTATTCTGGTGACAGTGTTCTAAATGATCATATTCAAGTTATGATGATTGGTTGATGCAGATGTACTTGATGATTGTATTACAATTATGATGTTGTTGATGGGTCTAGTATAAAATTGAATGAAACATGGCCTTCAAATTGTGGTGTTGTGATCCAGGCGTATCCAGTCTGAAAATTCATGAAACGTGGTCCGTGGTAGAAGAATGGAGTTTTTTGTAGGCTGGCACCTGCGTACTAGTAAACATATTGGATAATATAAGAGCTAGGGGGTTGTATCTTCCTTCCAATAGTAGTTGGAGAACAAGAGAAGGTTGTAGCCTTCTGTAGGTGGGTGCCTGCGTACTGGTATGAGTCTACACCAGTACAAGATTGTAAAAAGATTTTCTTATTACTAAAAGAAGACAGAGACGACAGTAGCAGGTGGTTTTTACCCACATTGGGTTTCACCTTATATCTTTGTGTTCATGTGTGTTTCTTATGTGTGATGCTTTATTCTGCTTTTACTGCAATGTCTAATAAATCTGTGATATACTGGTTAAAGTTCAATACATGATAAACTGTCTAAATCAAAATTTCGCTACATATATGTTAGTTTCTTTAAGCACAGTCGCGTGTACATGCTAGTTCACTTAGTTGAAGTAGCATATATGAATCTGTTTGGGAAATTAAATGATTGATATGATAACACTGATTAACCCCTCTCTTAGTATTATTTCCAACAATTGGTATTAGAGTAGGTCCTTTAGAAGAAGCTTGATTGCTTGAAGGGAGATCCATCATCATGAGTAATCAAGAAAGCGTGGGATCCATCAGACCGCCAATGTTTGATGGGAGCAACTTTGTTTATTAGACAATAAGAACCACAACCTATTTACAATCACTTGGAATGGATGTCTGGGAAATTGTGGAAGGAGGATATACATTTCCAACAATAAATCCTACAGATACAATAGGTAAGAAGCAATATGAAACCAATGTCAGTGCTGTAAATACTTTATTGGGAAGTTTGTCACAATCAAAGTTTGTCAAAGTCATGCAGCTCAAATCAACCAAAGAAATATGGGACAAAATCATTGTGAGCTACAAAGGAGACTCTCAGGTAAAATGTGCTAAACTTTAAACTCTCAAAATTTAGTATGAAACTCTTAAGATGCACAGTGATGAAAGTATAGCTAGTTACTTCTTACATATAGATGAGGTTGTTAATTGTATGAAGAATCTGGGTGAAGATATAAAGGAAGTTACCTTAGTTGAGAAAGTTTTGAGATCCTTGTCTACTAAATTTGAATCAAAAGTGTCTACCATAGAAGAAAAATAGGATCTGCAGACTATCAGTATGACATAGCTTTACAGAATCTTAAATGCCTTTGAGATGAGAAAAGGAGGTCCATCAGATATGAGAGAAGCTGCATTTAAAGCTTCAGCAAAAGGAAAGGAAGAACACAATGAACCAAGACATATTTCAAAAGAAGAAGATGAGGTAAATTCTGTCAAGAAGCTTCAACAAGGTTCTAGAAGATTTAGAGGTAAGCTACCCTTCAAATTCTTTGCCTGTGGCAAAGTCGGTCATTATGCTACCAAATTTTCTCATATAGATAAATATGAAAAAGGGAAGGAATATGCAAAATGGAATAGAAAAAAAGTTGTAGATAAAAGAAGTTACTATACTCATGAAGATAGCGATGGTTTATCAAATAGTGATGAAGATGAAAATAGTAATGACTATAGACTTCTAATGGCTTACGACAATGATAATTTTTGGGATGCTTTAGAAGAAGATGAACTTCATGAAGAAATTTCTAAACTCAAAATCTGTTCAGAAGAAAAGAATATGATTATAGATACCTTGACATACCAACTTGCTGAAAAAGAAAAACACAATGAAAAACTAGAATGTGAAATTGTGGTTATAAGAAAGGATCTCGAGAAAATGAAATCTCTCAATCTTAGATTTTCTAAAGGATCAGAAACCTTAGATGAAATTATCAAAGTGTAGCATTCTCCTCTGATAAACACAGGCCTTGGATATACTGAAGAAGCATCTCAATCACAGAAGTTGTCAACCTCCACTAAAAGCTATCTTGATGCAACAAAGACTAGTGAACAATATGAAAATCATTAGCAAATGCATAAAGCAGATCACCAAGTGAATCAGACTCAGTTTATTCCAAGGATGAATAGAAGCCACAACCAATATTAGGTAAATCATACTCAATTTGCTCCAAATATGAATATCAACAGAAACTACAATTACCAGGTCAATAGATTTGATAGTTGCAGGAACTTCTTTAATGGGAAATGTTTTTCATGTCATAATTTTGGACACAAAGATGCTCAATGTGTTTCTTACAAAATCGTCATGACTAGAGAAGCATGAAATCAAAGGAATGTAACAGGGGTCAAGAAAAGTTCCTATAATAACTTTTCTCTTCTTGAAAATGAAATTGAATGCTCAATCTATAACAACTTTGGTCTTGACAAATCTGAATGGAGGAGCAAATTTTGGAAATCATCTCAAAAGGAGAAAACTCCATTAAATCCCAAGATATGGAGAAGGAAAGAATCTCAAATAGAAAGATGTAGTATAGCCTTGTATGGAGAAGGACAAGAAAATCAGTGGTGCATCAACAGTGGATGCTCAAAGCACATGATAGGTGACAAAGAAAAAATTCACTCATATAATGCCTTAGAAAATGAAAAGAATGTCTCATTTGGAAACGATACTCCTGCTGTCATAAAAGGTAAAGGATCTGTTTTCTTGAAAGAAAAGGTCAAAGATGGAAATGTTATGTATGTAGACGGTTTAAAGAATAATATGTTGAGTGCTAGTCAAATGTGTGATCAAGGAAATGAAGTGTTGTTTCTATCAAATGGATGTGTTGTTCGTGAACTTGATATAGGGGAGACCATGATCAAATGTACACGAACTCCAAACAACTTATACATACTCAAGGGAGGAAAACAACAGTGTTATCTAAGCAAAAATGATGAAAAATGGTTGTGGCATAGAAGATTGGGACATCAAAGCTTCTCTCAAATAAGAAAAGCATGCAGATTCAAGGTTTTTTGTGATATTCTAGATATCAACATCCCTGAAAATACAATATGAAAACCATGTCAATTCGGTAAGCAAACCAGAGCTCACTTCATTGAAAAAGAAGGGTCAGCTAGTAAGCCTCTTGAACTTGTTCATACTGATTTATGTGGACCATCAAGGAAAAAGTCACCTTGTGGAGAAGAATATTTTATTTTGTTCATTGATTATTTTTCCAGAATGTGTTGGATAGGTCTGCTAAAGCATAAAGATGAAGCTTTTGAAAAGTTCCAAGCCTTCAAAGCTTTGGTTGAAAATGAATCAGATTAAAAAATCAAATGCCTTAGATCTAATCGAGGAGGGGAATTTATCTCGGATGAATTCTTTGACTTTTGTGAGAAACATGAAATAAAAAGGAAATTCTCCATCACAAGGACTCCTCGGCAAAATGGAGTGGTAAAAATAATGAAAAGAACTATTCAACAAATGGCTCGAGCTATGCTAGATGAATCTGGAAATCCTACAACCTTGTGGGGTGAAGCTACATTCATCATTGTAAATATTCTCAACCAAGCAAATGTTCAGGTAAATAGCACTCAAACTCCACATGAACTTTGGTATGGTAAGCTCCTACTATAAAATACTTTAAAGTTTCTGGAAGCAAATGTTATATCAAAAGGACTGATGAAAAACTTGGTAAGTTTGAGCCCAGAGCAGATGAAGGTATTCTTCTTGGTTACTCTTCCCGAAGTAAAGGATATAAATGTTATAATAAAATACCTGGGAAATTTGTTGAAAGTATTGATGTTGTAGTTGATGAAGCATGCAAAAATCCAAAACAAACAAAAACAAAATATTATGACAATGAAGAATATGGGGAGTATTTTCCCACATCAAATCACAATGATATTGAAGAAGAAACCAATGAAGCACCAGAAGAAGAGATAACGGTAGAAGAAAACAATCTGTCCGGGTATGTTCAAAAAAATCATCCAGAAACTCAAATTTTAGGGGGAAAAGAGGCAGGTGTACAAACAAGAAGAACTATTATAGAAACCTCAAGCTATCTAGCATTACTATCCTCCACCGAACTTCAAAATGTAAATGAAGCATGCAAAGATGAATGTTGGGTAAAGGCCATGAATGAAGAACTTGAGAAAATTGAAAATAATAATACTTGGAAATTAGTTCCTAGACCTCATGATAAAAATATTATAAGAACTAAATGGATATTCAGAAACAAGCTGAATGAAAATGGAGAAGTCATTAGCAACAAGGCCAGACTTGTTTGTAAAGGGTATGCTCAACAAGAAGGTATATATTTTGAAGAACTTTTGCACCTGTTGCTAGACTTGAAGCCATAATGATGTTTCTTGCTCTTTCTAGCTTTTAGAAATTCAAAATATACCAAATGGATGTAAAATCTGCTTTCCTTAATGGAGATTTAGAAGAAGAAGTTTATATTGAACAACCAGAAGGATTCATTCTTGGATATGATGCAAAACTTGTATTCAGACTCAAAAGGGCTCTCTATGGTTTGAAACAGTGTCCAAGGGCCTGGTATTACCGTGTTGACAAATATCTACACCAACAAGGTTTTTCAAAAGGTTCAGCACATAACAATCTATATACAAAGATTGACACTGATAAATTGCTAATTATTGTTGTTTATGTTGATGATATCATTTTTGGTAGCAATGAAGAATCCATGAGTTAGAATTTTGCTTCAGTAATGCAGCAAGAATTTGAAACGTCCTTGCTTGGTGAACCTACCTATTTTCTTGGTCTACAAGTTCAACAAAATAAAGATGGTATTTTTATTTCACAAACCAAATATCTCAAAAAGATCTTGAAAAGGTACAACATGGAAGATTATAAACCTGTATGTACCCCAATGGTAACATGATGCAGTCTCAGCTCAAATGATGAATCAACAGCAGTACATCAACTAACTTACAGATCCATGATTAGTAGTCTACTTTATCTAACAGGTACCCGACCTGACATCATGCATGCAGTAGGAATAGTTGGAAGATTCCAAGCAAATCCAAAGGAATCACACCTTTAGGTAGTCAAAAGAATTTTCAAATATCTTCAAGGAACACATAAATTTGGTTTATGGTATCCTAGAGATACATATCTCACTCTTCATGCATATACAGATGCAGATTGGGTAGGAAGTGTTGATGACAAAAAAATCACTAGTGGTGGTGCATTCTATATGGGTTCCAAGTTAGTGTCTTGGTTCAACAAGAAATAAGGTTCAATTGTGATATCTACAGCTGAAGCGAAATATGTGGTTGCTGCATCTTGTTGCACGCAACTACTTTGGATAATGCAAACCTTGCAAGAAATTCAGATCACATGTACTCCACCCATCTCCATTCTATGTGATAATACAAGTGCCATCAGTATTTCAAAGAATCCCATCATGCACTCCAAGACAAAGAACATACCCATCAAATACCATTTCATACATGAAAAAGTGTTTGAAAAAAAAAGTCAAATTGGAGTATGTTCCCTCCAAAGAATAGGTTGCTGATATATTCACTAAACCACTCCCAAGAGAGACATTTGAATATATCAGACAAAAACTGGGAGTAGTTGCTACATCATCCTACTGTTAAATCCAATTTTTTCAGAAAAAAGGCTATTATAAACATGTTTCATGAAATATAGTGGCATACACACATGGGTTTCTATGGGTAAAGGAGCATATATGTGTTTCGGACAAGAAAAAGAGTGGGGCAGGATCTGATATGGCTGCTTTGACTGATATTGATGATTAATGTCTATATGCTCTGTTCATTAATTTTATCTGACTGACAAAGATGCCTTGATCATTGACCCGTTAATAATGCACATGTAGCACAGGTTCAGTGGAAGCATTAGCCTTCATGTACATTCAACATTGTTGGCATTATGGTTGCTGAGTCCAACTATGGCTTCATATATTTATACCATTTGTTACTCAAGTCATGTAAAAGTCTATGAAGTGATATGAGTCCTCTTGGACGAATGATGTAATTTATATCCCCACTTTACATGGGATGGATGATGTAACATTTCTTGTTTTTGTCATGTATGAACAATTGATATATCCCCACTTGGTTGGGTATCATGAGTCAAATTTGGTATATCCCCACTCGGTTGGGATGGATGTATGTATGAGTCATTGGTGATACGAAGTTCATCCTCACATATTTTAGTTATAGAGTCATGTTATTTTTTTATAAAAAAAAAACTTGCAAACGCTGCTTGTTCTCAAGAAGGGCATGGACAGTTTCAGTGCATCTCAACACGTACAAAAGGGAAGCTCAATCAGAGATTTCAACATGTACTCAGGGGGAGCATGACCAAAATAATGTATGTCAAAGGGATAAATTATCTTGGTCACCCTTTGCCCTTGATGTCAAAGGTAGAGAGTGACTTGGTATTGTTGTTGCCATCAAGTCCAAAGGGGGAGATTGTTGGAATTATGATACAGGTGTTGTCCTTCATGGCAACTCACTCAGATGAAAGATCACGGTGCAACATGTGAACATCAAAGAGTTACAGATCAGACTACAAAGAATAAAGAAATAAAGGTATAAGAAGGTTCACCTTAACCAAGTTGTGTATACACGTAGGTTCACTGAACATAAGTAGTGTATACATACACACACACACTTTCATAGAAGGAAAAGCGTGTATATGTTGGAAAACTAAGTTTTTGGTCTAAGTTATTTGGTCTAAGGTATTTCGATCCATGGTATTGATCCAAGGTATTTGGTTTGAGGTATTGACCCTAGGTATTTGGTCCAAGGTATTGGTCCTAAGTGGTTTTGATCCATGGTACTAAGAAGGGCCTAAAACTATATAAGGAGGAGACGATCATTAGGCCAGGGCATGCAAGTATTGAATATATGATGAACTGTGAGATATAGTATGCAGGTTATTGGATTATGGTGCTTTGCTTGATCTGAACCAAGGATGAACCTTAGAGGTTGATGAGGGATAAGATCTAATGGTGGATCGGGATCTTAAGGCTTAAAATTGATTATCATTATATGGTTTGATCATGTATAGTCAAGATCTGAATACTGGTGCATGTGTTATTCTATAAATGTTATGACCTGGGTATAACTGAAGTTTGGAATAGCTACAAAATTATGAATTAATATTCAGAGATGTGTACACTAGTTGGCTTTGATAAAAGCATGTAGACACGTTGGCTCGACACATGGAAGTAGTGTATACCTTATGAAGTATGTTTTAGTTGTTTCTATTTGCTATTGCAGAGTTCTGGGTTCTTCTTTGGGTTCTGGTGACTGTATTCTGGTGACAGTGTTATAAATGATCAGATTCAGGTTATGATGATTGGTTGATGTAGATGTACTTGATAATTGTATTGCAGTTATGATGTTGTTGATGGGTCCAGTATGAAAATTGAATGAAACGTGGCCTTCATATTATGGTGTTGTGATCGAGGAGTATCTAGTCTAAAATTCATGAAATGTGGTCCCTAGTAGAAGAGTGGAGTTTTCTGTAGGCTGGCACCTACGTACTAGTAAACATGTTGGCTAATACAAGATCTAGGGGTTGTAGCTCCCTTCTAGTAGTAATTGAAGAACAAGAGAAGGTTGTAGCCTTCTGCAAGTGAGTTCCTGCGTACTGGTATGAGTCTAAACTAGTACAAGATTGTAAACAAATTTTCTTATTATTAAAAGAAGACAGAGATGACAAAAGCAGGTGGTTTTTACCCACATTGGGTTTCCACCTTATATCTTGGTGTTCATGTGTGTTGCTTATGTGTGATGCTTTATTCTTCTTTTACTTCAATGTCTAATAAATCTCTTATATACTGGTTAAAGTTCAATGCATGATAAACTGTCTAAATCAAAAGTTCTCTGCATATACATGGGTTGCTTTAATTACAGTCGCGTGTACACGCTAGTTAACTTAGCTAAAGTAATGTATATGAAACTGTTTGGGAAATTAAATTATTTCTGATAATACTGATTCACCCCCCTCTCAATATTATTTCCAACACAATCCCCATTTTTGAAATGGTTCTTTGACTGTTATGGGTAGCAATGGGGTAGTCGAGCTCTGATGATGACCATGACACCTTTGACATATTGGGCACTTTTGGGCATATGCATATGAGTCCTTAAATAATTTAGGCCAATAATAACTGACCATCGTCACTTTATGCGCAATAGTATTGCCCGTGAAATGTCCACTTGTTGTTCCATCATGAGTATCTCTTAACACCCTAAGCATCTAAGCAAGACACCATTATGGTGCTTTTGGAAAATCACACCATGCACAAGCCAGTAGGACAATGCTTTAAGATGTATTTCCCTCTTATGTTCAGCTGATATATGTGAAGGCAAGGTTCCATGATCCAAATATTGGTATATATCCAAATACCAAGAAGTGGATGTACTTGCAGGAGGAACTTGCTCAAAATTATACATCTCTATTTCTTGTTCCCAAACAAAAGGGCCTTCTTTTGGTGAAAACATTGCTTTGGCTGCAAGCTGATAGAGACCATCACCTTTGATAGTATGAACTGGTTTGAATTCATGATCGTATTCTTGCAATCACGTCATCTAGTTTACTCTCCGCTCACCCAACTCTTGTTGTACAAAAAGTGTCCTAACAGTTGGATGGTAGACATAGATAATTTTGTGATCTTTGAGGAGGTAAGGCATAAAATGCTTAACCACCTTGTACACTGCATATGCTTACTTATCAATGGCAAGATAATTTAGTTATGATCCCTTTAAGCCAACACTCATGAAATATATATGTCGCCCATTCCCTTGATTATCTTTCTATGTTAATACAACTGCAATACATGAGTCAAAAGAAGAAGTATAAAACAAGAATATTTGCCAAAATCTGGAATATATAAGGCTAGAGCATCAACTATGGCTTGTTTGATCCAAGAAAAATAATATTTCTCCTTCTTATCCCATTGGTATGTAGCATATTTCTTTATCATCTCTTATAATGGTTTTCTAATTTGTGTGTAGTCAGAGATGAACTTGCAAAGGAAATTAATGTTTCCCAAGAAAGATTGCATTGCTTTCTTGTTCACAAGAAAAAGGAATTGTGAAATAAATTTGACCCTTTTCGTATCCACTTTTATTCCATTCTTAGCAATGATATGTCCTAAGAGAGAACCTTTAGACACACCAAATATTCTCTTTTTCAGATTCAATGATATTCCATACTTGCGTAATCGCTCAAAAATATGCTTTAGATGACGAATATAGTGTAAACTTTTATTAGAAAATATTTTTAAGTCATATAAGTAGACAACTACACTTTGTCCAATCATTCTAGAAATTAATAACGGAGCAATACAATACACAAAATATTGTGGAAACACAAATAAAAATGCATAAAACAAGATAGGCATAGATATATGTGGTTCACCCAATTTGGGCTACTTCCATGAAGAAACAACCAATCCTTCCTTTTATATTATCCAAAAAAATGAAGAGATACAACCTACATTAGATCCACTGTAATTTTCTCTTCATTTTCACACAATACCCTTTCCCTTTCTCATTCAGAATAATAATACACAATCACAATATAATTCCCTCATATAAACCTAGGGTTTCCTTCTAGGGAAAAACCCTAAATTGACAAAACTTTTACTATCATATCACCATCCTAACTAATGGCTTATATTGACTATGAAATTACAATAGTTTATAAAGAAATTTTTTATTTTTTCTAGCTTTGGGGGCACTGACCCCGAACCCCTGTCGAGGGCATGCTAGCCCTTGGACCACCCAGTTGGGGGGGATAGTGCCTCCCAGACCACCATTGGGGGGAAAGTCCTCCCTCGCCCCTGCATGGAGGTGTGTACAATAATCCTGGGGTATACACCCACCTGAAACAAGATCCCTGAATTAGGAAGATAATCAACCTCCGCACCCAACAATCTCGAAGACTGATTATAGCAACTCCACCACTACTTCACTTGTTGGAAAATGCTTCCACTTTTGACCTAGTTGTTTATCATCTTCACCATCATACTTGAATACCAATTGAAACTAAGAAGAATCATAGTTTCTCCCTAGTTACAAATTTTCTTAATATACCTATAGGATTTTGTCTAGTGTGTATCTTTTCCAACTTCAGTTGTCCATATTCCAACACTAATCGTATGAAATGGTACTTGAGTTTTATATGTTTAGTATTGAAATGGAATTATGAGTTCTTTGCAAGATGAAAGAAACTTTGGTTGTCATTGTATAACCTTCCCATCTCCTACTTATTTCCTAATTCATCCATAAACATTTGTAACCAAATCATTTCATTACTAGACTATGTAGTAGCAACATACTTTGCTTCCATTGTTAAAAGTGCAACATTGTTTTGCAATTTTGAAAACCAACTGACAGTTATTCTACCTACAGTAAACACATACCTAGTAGTGCTCCTCCTATTATCTCTATCACCTACCATATTTGCATCAACATATCCCTATAGAGAAATGTTCAAACCACCAAAACATAATGCTTGATTTGTGGTACCTCTCAAATACATGAGAATCTACTTCAATGCCATCCAATGCTATTTTCTGAGATTGTTCATAAACCTTCTTACAACTCCCACTACATGTGCAAAGTCAGGCCTTATGCTAAACATTGCATACATTAAGCTTCCAACTATTGATGCATATGGAAATTTACACATATAATCCATCTCTTCTTGAGGCTTGGGACACATCTCCTTACTTAGTTTGAAATGTCTAGCCAAATGTCTACTAACTAGTGTTTCATTTTACATATTAAATCTTTCCAACACCTTTTATATGTACTCACTCAAAGACAATGTTAATTTATAATTTTTCATGTCTCTAGTTATTCTCATACTAAGGATTTGTTTTGCAGCACCCAAATCCTTCATTGCAAATTAATTTGCTAATTTTACTTTGAGCACATTTATTTCCTTCATGTTAGACCCTACAACAAGCATGTCATCTACATACAATAAAAATATAATATAGTTGCCATCATTTTTCCTTTTAATATAAACATAATGATCAAAGTAACATCTAGTATAACCATGTTCAAACATAAACTTGTCAAATTTTAGATACCAGTGCCTTGGAGCCTATTTTAAGTGATACAAGATCTTCTTCAATTTGCACACTAATTTCTCCTTCCCTTTGACCTCATACCCTTGTGGCTATTGAATATATATTTCTTCCTCGAAATCCCCATGGAGAAAGGTTGTATTTACATCTAACTACTCAAGATGCAAATATTTTTTTGCCACTAGACATAAAATAGTTTTGGTTGAAGTCATTTTAACAAGAGGAGAAAAAATTTCATCAAAATCTATACCTTTATTTTGTGCAAACCCCTTTAGCACAAGTCTAGCCTTATACCTCTATTTACCTCCATCTTCTTACTTCAATTTGTAAACCTATTTATTCTACAATGATGTTTTACTTGTAGGCGACTTGACTAACTCACAAGTCTAGTTATGCATCAAGGAGTCCATCTCTTCTTCCATAGCTTACTCCCACTCCTTCTTTGTTTTTACCTGCATTGCTTCTTCATATCTTTCTCATCCACTAGAGTTAGTCAACAATACAAAATATAATGAAGGAGAGTATCATTTAGGGGGTCTACTTATCTTGGTAGGTCTTCAAACACCACTTTTAGGTGTTTGAGGTGTCTGTTATTGTTTTTGTTGTTGCGGCTATTAATCATTATGATTTTCAGGCACCTCTACTTTTTCTGTGATCTCATCAACACTGTGTATTCTTTGTTTTCCTTTTCCTGTTTCTTTTCCTAAGTCTAATCCTTATACAAGACATTTTCATTGAATATGGCATCTTTGCTCCTAATGATTTTTTGATTTTCATAACCATATAAGAGATAACCAAAATCATTTACACCATATCCAATAAAGGTACATTTCTTTGATTTTGCCTCAAGCTTTGTTCTATTTTCTTTATTTATGTGGACAAAGGCTTCACAACCAAAATTCTTTAAAAATGAGTAGCTTACCTTTTTACATGTCCCTGTTTCCTCAGGAATACAACCATCCAAGGAAATTGAAGGACCTCTATTTATCAGATAAACAAAAATATCTACAACATCTACCCAAAATGATAAGGGCAATTCCACATGCAATCTCATGCACTTTGCACACTCCATCATTTTCATGTTCATCCTTTCTGACACACAATTTTCCTATGGTGTTCCTGGAACTGTTTTTTCTCTACGAATTCCATGCGATGAACAATAGTTATCAAACTATTTGTTGCAGTATTCACCTTCATTTTTTTATCTAAGACACTTCAACTTCTTTCCTATCTGATTCTCAACCAAATCTTTCCATTTCTTAAAAGTATCAAATACATCAGATTTATTTTGAATACAATAAATCCAAGTTTTCCTAGTTGCATCATCAATAAAATTAACATGAAAGTGAAAGCCACCAAGATATGATACATGATTATGTCCCCATACATCCGTATGCATAAGCTATAATTTTTCACTTTTCATTTCCTTCCCAACATCGATAAATATGACTCACTTCTCTTTTCCATAAACACAATTTTCACAAAAATCCAAATCAACATGATTCAAACCTAGAAACAAATTTGTTGAGTGAAGAATCTGCATCCCCTTCTCACTCATGTGTCAGGGTCTATGATTTCAAGGTGTCATATCTACTCCTATGGAGGTTAAAGCATTAACAAAACTATAAATATAATTGCATAAATACAATGTACCAATATTTTATCCTTTTTCTATTACCAGGGCTCCTTTAATGACCTTCCAGGTTTTGTCTGTAAAAGTAGTTACACAACCTTCACCTACCGTTTTCCTACTTGAAATTAGATTTTTCTTTAGATCTAGAATATGCCTTACATAATTTAATATCCATTAGTTCCCATTCAGTTTCTTTATAAGAATCTTACATATTCCAACGACTTTATGGGGTTTATCATCACCCAGACGAACTTATCCAAAATATCCTTGAACATAGTCATGAAAATGTTTCCTATTAGGTGTGGCATGGAATGAGGCCCTTTAATCTACCACCCAAACATCAATAATATTCTCTAATGAAAGAGTCAAATAATATTGCAACACATCACTTGCCAGATTCGCTTCATGATTATTCTTGCATTGTCCATCTCCTTCTTTTCCCTTATGAGATTTGCATTCTTTCTTTAGGTGGCCTTTATTCCTACATTTCCAACACACTATCCCTGATCTAGATTTGTAGTTGTCTTTTCTTTACTTACTATGATTTCTAGGGCTCTGTCCTCTTTCCATTTTTCTTCCCATAGTATCTGCAATCAAAGCATTACCCGGTGTCTCATTGGAGATTTTCCATCGCATTCCCTTGCTAAGGATGGCACCAACAACATCATCAAACTTTAAAGTACTATAACGCGATACAGAGCTACAAATAACCATAACTAAGCCTTTCCAACTTTTTGGAAATAAGCACAAAAACAATAGGGCCCTAATTTCATCATCAAAATTTACCCCTTCGGAACTTAACTGACCGGTAACCGTGTTAAATTCTTTTAAATGATCAACAATAGATCCACCTTCTGACATCTTCATATTAAATAAATTCTTCACAAGAAATACCTTATTTGAGATCGAGGGTTTGTCATATAGTTTGGTCAGTGTCATCATTAAACTTTTTGTTGTTGTTTCCTTTGAAATGTTGAATGCCATCGATGCTTCCAAACATAGTCATATTGTTCCCAATTCCTTTCTATTGAGAATCTCCTATTCTACATCCATCATACTCACCATATTTTTTATTTTCCACTCAATGGGAGGTAAAGATATTTTTCATACAAGTAATACTCCATTTGCATCTTCCATAGCTGGTAGTTTTGGTCATTGAATTTTTCAACCCTAAACCTACCATATTCTACCATTGCCCCCACTTGAACTAGGAACCCCTGTTTCCTACGAGTTTATCAACCAAATAGACCTTTGGGTCTGATACAAGTTGTTAGAAATTAATTAATGAAGTAGTGAGATACACAAAATATTGCAGAAACACAAATACAGAAATGCATAAAACAAGAAAGACACAAATATACGTGATTCGTCCAATTTGGGCTACGTCCACATAGAAACCACCAGTCCTTCCTTTTATATTATCTAGAAAAATAAAGAGATATAATCTATAGCATACCTGATGTAATTTCCTCTTCTCCCTCACATAATCTCCTCTCTTTTTCTCTCTCTGAATAATAATACATAGTCATATACAATTCCCTCATATAAATGGAGGGTTTCCTTTTAAGGAAAAGCCATAAATTAACATAACTTCTATGATTAGCTCATCCTCCTAATGGATGGCTTAGATTTACCTCGAAATAGTGATATTTTACAAAGTAATTTTTCATCTATTTTAAGCTTCAAGGGGTCACTAGCTGTACGAGGGGGATATTCCAACCCCCCCACCCCCCGCATGGAGGGGAGTACAGTATTCTTGGGGTATAATGACTAAAAAGATACCTTTGAATCATGAAACTAATCAGGCTCCACACCCAACAGATCAATCCATAGAATGTGATGTCCATGGCCCGTTGAAATGAACTGCTAACATTGATAAATCCAAATGGCACGTGCTTAAAAGAAAAAGTTCAAAACTTCATCATGAAAGTGGTATTTAATCTATGAAGTTCTACTACTGGCACCTGATTATAACTAGAGAATCCAACTAATAGCGAGAATATCTCCGACACAGATACCACCTAGAGAATCTATTCCATAGATGATAGAGGGAAATTGTCTTTGTCTGAAGCTCAATTGAGGTTGAGAAAATAAACACATAGGCATATGTCACCAGACTTTTTTCTAATAGGAACCAAGTTGGAAACCCATGTATAATGTCAAACTTTGAAGATGATCTGAGCACGCAAAAAATTCCTTAATTCCTTTTTAATTAGGTGTTCAAGTGTTAAATGAACCTTTCTTAACTTCTTCTAAAAAATCATCACCCCTTCCTTAGTAGGAATGACATGTTGGATTATACATGTATCGTAAGCCTTTAGATTGTTGTACATTTGTGAAAAAATATCTAGATACTATTTAAAAAGGCAAATAAAATCATGTTTTTCTTGAGCAGAGAAACATGTACTATGGTTCACATGCTTCAGATATTATTTGGTTCTCAAATTGACTTGTTCATGTGATAAAATTAAGCTTTGATTCTTTGTATTTACTGGTCCTCTGAAATTGTTTTCAATTCATATAGTTTCCCAAGAGATGCCACACCTTTCATCATTGGATTCCCTTTAGAAGCTTGGACTACTTCCCACAAATCCTTCTCGTGCTCAAATTCTTCAATAATTGCATCTTCGAACACATATGCATTAGCCATGAAGAGAAGTATATGTTTTTCATCATTAAATACATGAAAGTTAGTGACATTTTTGGGGACATAGGGATTATTTTATACAACAAAATGACCCCCTCATCAGCTCAAAGGGGAAAAACATGATAGCTGAAGAAAAGACCAAGATCACAAGCCTTGTTTCCGCACTAACGCTGGCTAAACACTGAAAACATGCTTTATAAAGCATCTCTATAAGCCTAAGGGAGTGTTAGTGACCTTAATAACTCTACTTGTTGGTTCGGGGATAGTGTTAGTGGATCACAATGAGAATCTATAGGTCAAAAGAGCAAATTGACTCATAAATATCTCTATATTCCCTCCTAAATCTACTCAAAAAAGGAAGGAAACATCTAAAGTTCAACCTATTTGTGGGATTTCTAATCCTAATGAAGGAGGAAAATGGGAAAGAGATCAAAAGCATGGTGACATCATTGCTTTTACCTTAAGAGACTCATGGAGGAACTTGGAAACCTGTTGTGCTGTACAACAACCCCCCATTTCATAAAATTTTTCTTTCTAACTATAATATGAAATGGGTCCCTTTTAAACATAGATGTGTGAATAAATTGGTATCAACTCCTCATTACAAAATCCTTCATCAAAAGCTCCAATGGAAATGTTATATTATAAACCCTTTGAACAAATATGAAATCGGTCTTATGAATAAATATAAAATTCTTTATCACTCTGATAAAGTGATCGCAAGATCGCATATCGCAACAAAAAGGAAAACATAATGCAAAGACCCATTGACTTACCCCGATCTGAAAAGTGAATAACTATCGGTTATCGGGAAAAGCGAGCAACAAATCTAACGAAAGGACCTCTCCTATTTCTTCGATGCGATATTGCTATCGACAATCGAGGGAAATAACACAACGCATGTTAAGACACCTTTAAAATCTCCCGATGCAAAAAGATCTATCGCCATCAGGGATCGG
Source organism: Pinus taeda (assembly GCA_000404065.3). Classification (NCBI taxonomy): domain Eukaryota; kingdom Viridiplantae; phylum Streptophyta; class Pinopsida; order Pinales; family Pinaceae; genus Pinus; species Pinus taeda. The sequence continues at coordinate 27,923 of APFE031307237.1, forward strand.
AGATTTTTGCAATAACATAAGTATTACAACCCAAGCACATCTCCAATTGCGATCCGATAAATAAAGGCGCGAGTTTCAAAATAGATTTAAAAGGCTTGCATGCATTATTTTGGATTATTATTAAAAGCCTTCCCATTCCCGATAGCGATTTATTTGTGATTATCCGCCAAAAAACTCAAGCCACGCTTGAATGAATCATTTGGCATATAAACGATATGATGGGTATTTAAAATGATTGACAGGTTAAGCGGCCAATTAATGAAGTAGTTATGCCGAGATCTTCCCTAAGATTGTATCTGCGACAATATTATTTTAATCTTTCATTACTTGCTAATTGATATAATTCTTTCATACTGGCTCACACCACCTATTCTTTGTATCATGTTCATTTTATTCCTTGCGCAGAGCTCCACTAAAACAACAAGTTCAAGCCAAATGGGAAAGAAATCCAAGAGATCTGCGGCAGCAGCGGCTCCCGCAGTAATAGTGCAATCCACCACTGATCCAGGACCAAGCAAAAAGGGATTTATTTCAGACACTAAGTGTTTGGCCTTGGAAACACAAGTTGGCAAAGCATATATAATTTAATTGAAGAAAGGAGCCTGAGACAGTATCAGTACAAGCTGTCACAGATTCAACTAGAAAATCAGAGGCTTCCCTGAAAGATTTAGCTGACTCATATCTACACTGAATAGCAGCTCATGAAAAGGTTATTCCATACACTGATGTAGTGTGATGGGCAGTAGAGGAGATCTTGGTTTTAAACAGAACATTTTGCACAGTTGACGGAAGGGTCTTCGGCTCATTTCAGCCCAATGACTTAAGGAAAATGTATCACTTGCCCGAACCTCAAAATAAATACGATGAAGCATTTCTTGAGAAGTTCGCAAGTGAGAATGAGCCTGAATCGGCCCCAATTCGGGAGTGGAGACAAAACCCCGCAAGGCACAAACATGAATCTTCAGGTAAGTACTCAGTAGATTCATTATGTTCTCCTTACTGTTACGCCGGGGCAATGATGTGTAGAATTTGGGGATTACATGATTTTGAAAAATTCACTATTGAAATGGTTCCTTTAATGGAAGCAGCAGTTAACAATGAAGTAATGGATTGGGGATATATTGTTTGATAAATTAGCCATTGCAATTCTTGAGTTTAAGAAAATAACTCGCATGACCGATAGGTCTATTCCTCCATTTTATTTTAGTGCTTATATTTTAGATACTCTTTGTTTCAATTCTGAATTTCCTGTACTGGGGTGGAGATGAACTTCACAAGACCCCATGCCAATTCACATTTATCACCAAAAGCTGTGGAAAGCACATTATAAGGACCACTTGTACCAACGCTGTAATGGTTTTATGTTGCCTATTTACTATGCCATTTTTGATAAGCCTACCCCAAAGATTTCTTTGGAAGCAAAGATTGACCTAACCGCTATAGGAAATTGGTTTGGGGAAGATAAGTTCACATACGTAAGGGTTTTTGGTAGCCTTGCAAGACCTCATGTCCTTCCTTTATATATACCTAACAAGCTGTTAGCCCGAGAATTGGCCTATAAAATTACAACTGCAGAAACATCCAAGACTCTTATGACTTCAAAAAATCTTGCTTGGCCTACTTTTCCTTTGAGATGCAGTGTTTATACTTTGCATGACTACAAGCATGTGGAGAAGGAAGAAGAGAAAGTAAACATGCTCAACCTTGCAACCATTCGTAACAGGCAATTCGATCCAAGGAAATTTGCCTATAACGTGCTTGAACAAGCCAAATTTACAAGGTTTGATCATGAGAAAGATGATTTTGATGATTTGTTTTCTTCTACAGAGTCATTATTCCAGGTAAAAATGCTGGCCAAAATGAGATATAATGATAAGAGGCTAGTATAATTCAATAAGATCAGAGAACAGAGGTAGCGAACTCTACCTCTGGACTTATTAGCTTCTACCTCGAAAACACAATCAAGCAAGCCTGAATAGCAACTCATTGACAAACCTCCTGCTATATCAAAGATTCTCGAGAGAGGAAAAGAAATAGAGCAGGAGAAAGAGCAGTAAAAAGAACAGGACAAGGTCAGCGAAAATATCAATGTGGATACTCAGATTGATCCTAAACTACTCTGAGAATGGCAGCAATTTGACTCCATTATAAGCAATCTGGAAGGTCCAAAAGGTGCCAATACACCCAAAGTAACAAATGGACAAGATACAGTGTCAACAACAGTTCCGAATGAAGGAACCAGTGGCCTACCCCCTAGCATGGATTTAGAAATGATTCCAAAAGATCCCTCCGATCAAATTATTTTGCAGGTGGGGGACATACCTCCATTAGATGTCTTTTACAGTCACAAACATAGGGCTGTAGTGAAAAGACAGAGGAAAAGGAGAAGACTTGATCAATCTTCCCTGTTTCCAGCACAAACAGAGACAACTAATGTAGTGTGGAAAGAAGAGTTTAACCCTTCCGATGACCTAACAAAGCTTTCTCAATATGTCAGAGCTTATTCGGCAGCCACTATGGACAATGCATCGGAATTAAGTAATCTACTTAAAGAAAAGGACCAGACAATTGTTTCATTGCAATCACTGGTGTCCGAAGCACAACAAAAAATTGAATTGTTGGAATAGCAACTATCAACACAACAACAATTAAACAATCAATTGAATAAGCAATTGCTTGAAGAGAAACAGAGAATAGACTCAAGTGCAATTCAAAAGCAAAAAGAATTATCCGAAGCATTGGCCAGGTTAAAGACAATGAATGAACTTATGATGAAAATGAAAGATGAGCAAATCGCTCAGCTCTCACTTCAAGTAGAGAAGTTCAAGAGTCTTCCGCAACCTACTGATTCCAGGTCTGAAGCGCTACAGATTAAAAAAGCATTGGTTACACAGTTAATACTGTTATGTCATAACATTTCTCTGGTTAAGCCCCTATGTGATATAACGACATCAATAGTTGAAAAATCAGTCAATGCTAGGCAGGATTTGGAACAGGCCGATGAGACTCTGACAAAATTTCTTGCTTGGCAAGACACCAATGAGGGGCAGGCAGTAAATCTACCCAAAATCCTAGAATCACACAAGGAGATCCTTTTCTTAGAATGGCAGTCACAGCTGATGAAAGCAGAGAGAGAGGTTTCCAGATATAGATTATCTACAAGTAATTTAATTGAGCTAATCAATAACACACTTTATCTGTCTAACATGATTTCACAATGCACCCCAGGTAAATTGTTGTCAGCCAGGACATTAGAGCAAGCATGCAATCAAGAGTTGGAGAAGAATGAAAGATTAATCACTGGCATCCAAAGTTTAACTTGGGATACCTATTGGTTTTTCTTAGTAAAACCATACAGTCAAAGGGCCGCTCTCAAATGTTTAACTAATGCGATTGGTTGTATCATTCCTGAAATCCATGATGCCACATACTCAACTCAACTCCATTCTCGTCTCAGTTGTCCTCTAGAATTGGAACCAATGCTTGCAATCTGCCAACTCAAATCAAAAGGAGAACAGGCGAAACAATGAATCATGCTGCCGACTACCAACAAACCTATTATGGAGATACTCAAGATTTAGTTGTACCAATTAATAGCATTTTACTTTTGTAGTTAGCTAGTTTAATTAGTATTTATAGACCCTTTCATGCATTTAGAAAGGGTCCTCAGTTTTTGTATAAAACTCAAACCTGGAAGTTGCACTATTGCACTTCTGGTATATTTTTTATAAAGACTGGGCCAGTATTCTGAATTCTAACAAAGAAAGCTTTGATGGGATGTGCACTATTGCCTTGATGTGAAAGTGTTTCTAAGTTGGGAAAAGGAATTTGAATGTGATTGATATCGGCAGTGATTCAAAGCACATATGGTACTATTATCTATGATCTTGTTTTATTCTTTCATGTGAATCATCATTTGATTACTCTTGCTATCATTGGATATATGTATGTGTTTTCAACAGCAATTCTTATATTTTTCACTATTGAATGTTTAAGGAATGTTATTATTTTAGTCATATATGTATCAGTAATATATAAAGGATAAGTGTAATAATGTTTTAGTTATTACTTTGTTCAACTACTTGAACAAAGTAATTATCATATGAATGAATTTCTTTGTTTACCAATAGAGTCATCTATATGTCTGTTTGTGGATAAAGATTATCAAACGTTACACTAAAAATAGAAATTTCCCGGGATAGGATAGTTATTCATATTTTTACTTTTTTACATTAAATCATTCATCCCTTACCATTTTATTAGAAAACCGCTCATTTATCCATCCCCCTTTTTATTCATCATTGGGAAACTGGTCCCATTATTTCCAGTCCGAGCCACCACACCAAATGGAAAAGGAGTTGCATTAAGGTTCAGACCAAGTGGTCTTCACCGATGTTGTTGCAGTGATTTTCAAGGCATCAACATTTTTGGTGCTAGAAGGAGGGCATGAACTATGAATGGCGAGCAAACCAAAACCTATAGACCATTCTAAGACTAAATCTCCCTCCACTTCACCTTGGACCTCCTGTTTGCATTCTGGAACACCAGTATTCAAATGAGAAGAAGAGGAGTCAACTACCACTTCTCAATCTCACCATACTCCAGATCGATTAAGTCCTGAGTCTCCTAAAGTTTAGTCTCTCATCTAGAAACTTCAAGGCTTTTCGATATCACCACAGAAATCTGAAGTATCTCAAGGCAGTGAGACTTCACAATTCAATCTACCTCACCCTCTCACCAGACTTCAAAGTGGAAAGCTTGGTATTGAACCTACTGAGTTGCCTTTACCAAAAAGGAAAAAGGCTAAAAGGAACACTGAAGGATTAGACAGTGAGACCTTCTCATCATCATCCTCCATTTCATCTTCTCCAGTGCAAAGTCAACCTTCCACTCCTCCATTACACATTGTTGTTCAATAGGGATCACCAAATTCAACATCACAACCTATTCAATATTCAATACCAACTCCTCCCCAAACACCTGGAATAACATTAGGAATATCATTTGTTATTAGTTCTACAATGGTTCAGAATCCATGGAATAGTCTTGGTGTGGTCACTATGCCTGCACCATTACACCCATTACCAGATTCTCCTGAAAAATGGTTGCTGAAATTTAATCCAGATGCTAGAACACTGGCTGAAGAACATATTAGCAATTTCATGTTATCAGTTAATTTAAAAGGAGTGACACAGGAAGATGTTTTCGTAGGCTTTTCCCTTATACTTTACAAGGATCATCTGGGTCCTAGTATTTGTCCCTACCCTCTGGATCCATTACCAGCTGGAACATTTTTCAAGAACAGTTTCTCACTAAGTATGGCGATGATAGATCTTTAGTGACATTAATCAACGATCTTTCGAATCTTAGGATAGAATCTAGAGAACCTAACAAGGAATTCAACTCACGATTCAATAAACTCTTGAATAATATTCCAACCCACTCTAAACCAAGTGAGCAAATCAGAAGCGAATGGTATATATCAGCCCTACCTTCAAATATAGCCATTTTTGTAGATAGAGTTGTAAAACCAACTTTAGCTGAAAACATGAAATAAGCGCTTGCTGTAGAGAAACACATTATTGCTTTAGAAAAGAAAGTTATTCTTGAAGATAGAAAATCCAAAAAAGTTTCTTTTAAAGATGATTCAAAGAAGAAAACCCCTAAATATCCAAATGATATGGAGGGTCTGCAAAAGGTCCTCAAGACTATGTCAAATGAAAAGGTTGAAATCAAAAGACAAGTAGCTGAAACTTCAACAAAGAGGCCATTTAGAAATTTTAAGAAACCTGAGTCAAAACCGCCAAATGCTATATCTAATGCAGACTCGGATCCTGAAGAGGAAGAAGAAGATGAAACAATCTTGCCATCTGAGGAACTTGAAGAAGAGGAGATTGTCGAATGCCATGGGATGTGGGACTTCATTTTACGTAACTCCGATACAGAAAATGAACAAGAAGCTTTCCCTGTAACTACCAGGAGTAAAGGTACTCCTGAACCTGTTCAGTCAATTTCAAAGAAAAGGAGTGCAGGTACCACTACTATAAAAGAAAAGTTTCCCACAAATAAATTTGCAGTGATAACATCCCAAAATCAACCATCATCCTCAAACATACCTTCAACATCTAAGACGTTGGTAGTATCGGATTCAATGGATTGCAATATTATTGATGATATGAAGAAGACAAAGGCAAACATTACTATGTTTGAACTTAGCAAACTCATACATCAGCAAAAATTACTTCTTAAGGAACTAAATGAAGTACCTTCTTCACCTCTTCCTAATGTTGTGTTCTCCAAAGGTGTAAATGATTCAGGTCAACCACCTCGTGGTAGAGTTGAAGCTACTGATGTAGTTTTAATCGGAGACAGATAAAATTATCATACTCCCCCTTTTCTCTTGACCTATGAGATCTATAATCGAAATCTACACAATTGTTTGATTGACTCAGGGGCATCCTCTAACATAATGCCAGCTTCAGTTTGTTCCAAACTGAACATTGAACCCCAAAAGTCTGCAATTCATATTGTACAGTTAGATAGAACCAAGGTCCAAGTTTTAGGGGAAATCAACTCCGTAACTATCAGGTTATCAGTTGATCCATGAGTGGTTCAGAGAATTGATATTTTAATTGCCGATATACCTGAATTTTATGGTTTAATTTTGAGTAGGGATTGGTCTAAGAAACTCCACAGTTATATTTCTACCGATTGGTCCCATATGTGGCTACCCTATAAAGGAAAGCCAAATCAGATCAAAATCGATCAGGAGAAACATATGAACCATACTGTCACTGAATTTGAACAAGAGAATCAACCAATAGCATTCAATAACAATATTTTGGGGAATTACTCTTCCGAATCATTCTTTGGAAATTTCACTACCCAACCATCTCCTTTCTCAATTAATAATTTCACATCCCAAATTGAAAATTTTTCACAAACCGATAGATCACGATGTGTCAATATTGTTGAGGAAACTGTAAATAAAATTGTTGATAATTCTTTATTTTGGTCACTATACTTTGATGGGTCTAAATCTAGTGAAGGTGCAGGAGCAGGGTGTATTTTAGTTAGCCCTGAAGGTGAAAAAAACTATGTTATCATGTAGATTGGAATTTGAATGCACAAATAATACGGCTGAATATGAGGCCTTAGTTCAAGGACTATATAAAGCTATTGGTCTTAAAGTTCAATACTTGAAAGTGTTTAGTGATTCAGAAATTGTCATAAAACAAGTTAGAAATACAATTCACTGTCTTTCTAGTCATCTCAAACACTATCAGTCTTTGGTGCAGGAACTCATATCTCAATTTTTAGCATTCAATATTTCTCCTATCCCTAGATCCCAGAATGTAGAAACATACTTGCTAGCTAATGTTGCTTCTAAACTTCTACCTTCCGAAGATTACAACCCACACAGATTTTCAGTAGAGCTAATTTTTAGACCATCAATTCACGACAATGTCACCAATTGGCGAGTTTTCAATCATGATGAAGACATTTTAAATTTCTTGACTTCTGACAAGTCCTATGATGATCAAATCATTAATGAAATTTATCATCACCTTCAAATAAAGGAAAAGCAAGAAGAAAACTCAATACCAAAACCAGTGGTTAAGCTAGAATATCTTTATGATATTAAAGACAGGTTTAAACAGGTGACCAATTCAAAGCTCCAGAGTTCCACTTTAAGATTTGAATTGATAAACCTAGGTACTGAGGAAAACCCTCAAAACATCAATTTGGGATTAGGACTTTCTTTAGAAGAAAGAACAACATTCATTAGGGTATTACGAAAAAATAAATATGTCTTCGCTTGGAAATATGATGATTTGAAAACATACGATGCATCGATCATTCAACATATTATTCCAATGCTTTCTGAACAAAAACCAGTTCAACAGAAGTTAAGGAAAATCCATCCTAACCTAGAGAGTCAAATAAAAACCAAACTAAACAAACTCTTGAAGACTAAGATCATTTTTCCTATCAGACATTCAAACTGGGTGTCCAATATGGTGCCTATTAGAAAGAAAAATGGTGACATCAGGATTTGCATAGATTTCAGAAATCTTAATAAAGAAAGCCAAAAAGATAACTTCCCTTTACCTACCATGGAGAAGATACTCCATTCAGTAGCTGGTTCTGAGTTAATTTCCTTTTTAGATGGTATTTCAGGATATAGCCATATTTTGGTCCATCTTGATGACAGGCTTAAAACTACCTTCAGAACTAAGTGGGGAACTTATGCTTACCAAAAAATGCCTTTTGGACTTATCAATGTAGGAGCTACATTCCAAAGATAAATGGATATAGCATTCAAAGGATTGATCTAAAACAGTAGTTGTCTATTTAGATGATATTACTGTATTTTCCAAGAAAATATCTAATCATTTACATGATTTAAAACAAATATTTGAATGCTGCAGAAGGTATGGTATCTCGCTCAATCCAAAAAAGTCCTTTTTTTTTCTTAATCAAGGAAAACTCTTAGGCTTCATTGTTTCAAAAGATGGTATTTATATTGATCCAGATAGAATTAAAGAGATTTTTGATATTCCATTCCCTCATAACAAAAAATCCATGCAGTCATTTTTGGGTCAAATTAACTTTGTTAAACGATTCGTTCCAGATTTTTCCCAGATTATTTTACTATTGCAAACAATGATTAAGAAAAATTCAGTGTTTAGATGGGGATCTACAGAAAAACAGGCATTTGATTCTATCAAACAATTAATAATTAACACCCCTGGTTTAAGCACTCCCAATTTTTCAAGTCATTTCATACTGTATACTCTCGCATCTGCCTCGTCTTATGCAACAGTGCTGACTCAGATTAATGATCAAAACTTGGAGGCACCAATTTCATTTTACAGTTCAAATCTTCAAGGTGCTGAGCTTAATTATTCAAAAGTTGAAAAGTAAGCCTTTGTTGTGTACAAATCCGTCAAACACTACAGACCCTTTCTCTTAAAAGCTCACACAAAAGTTATAGTTCCTTTTTCAGCAGTAGGACAATTACTAATTCAAAGGGAACTAGGAGAAAAAAAGGGCAAATTGGTTTACAACATTACAAGAATATGACTTAGAAATCAAGCCAGCAAAGATTGTCAGAGGCCAAGGTTTTTGCACGTTATTAGCAGGAGCATCCAATATTCAAGAACCAGAAGGTACAGAACATACTGAAGAAATCAATCAAATAAGTATCATAGATCCTGAATCACAATATACAAATTTGATTTTCTATTTTAAAAATGGATACACACCTTCTAATCTTTCCTATAAAAACAAAAGTGCCATTATATTAAAAGTGAAAAACTTCATAATTGTAAATGGTGTACGTTTTAGGCGAAATTATGATTCAATTCTATTAAGATGCCTAGAAAAACCTTAAGCGCAAAAAGTTTTGCAGGAGCTACATGATGGACCAGTAGGAGGACATTTTGGAGTTGATACAACAACCCACAAAATCATTCATGCTGGATATTATTGGCCCACCCTGTTCAGAGACACTCACGAATACATAAGGAAATGCCGAAGTTGTCAAATCTCCAATGGAAGACAAAGAAGACCAGCTTTCCCTTTGCAATCAGTCAACATTGAACATCCTTTCGAGAAATGGGGATTGGATATCATTGGGGAAATCACTCCGCAGTCATCCAAACAGCATAAGTATATCCTTACTGCTACTGATTACTTTACTAAGTGGGTTGAAGCAATTCCTCTGAAGATAACAAACTCTGAGGCAATTATAGAATTCATAGATCAATTCATTATTACCAGGTTTGGTGTCCCAAATGCTCTTGTTTTTGGCAATGTATCTTATTTCTCTGGAAATTCTATGTTTGAGTTCGCTATCAAAAGAGGGTTTAAATTGAAATATTCTGCGAATTACTATCCCCAAGGTAATGGTTTAGCATAATCCACCAATGAAAATCTTATCAAAATCATTAAGTGAACTATTGAGCAGAATCATAAAAGCTGGCATAAATCTTTGATATTTGCACTATGGGCTAATAGAATAACACAGAAGGCTTCCATAGGTACTTCTCCATTTAATCTTGTATATGGGAAGGAATTTGTCATACCAACCAATTTGATACTTCCATCTCTAGCTTTAGTGTAGTTTGTTGAAGAAAGTCCCTCATCTTTTATTCAACTAGGACATGATCAAATTTTAAAATTAGAAGAAGAAAGGAAAAAAGCTAGAATTATACATGCAAAACATCAGCAATTATCAAGTCATCTTTTGATTCAACTTCATCCAGTTCAAAACAATTACAAGTTGTTGATCTAGTTCTGAAATGGGACAAAGCCCATGAGGATAAAGGTAAACACACTAAGTTCCAGAAAATGTGGCTCGGACCATTTCAAATCAACGCAAAAATAGGCCATTCTACTTTCATATTGCAAGATCTATTAGGTAAGAGAGATTCTCTTCCTATTAATGGCCTTATCTTGAAAAAAATATTCAATTGAGGAGGTAATCCCTTCTCCCTTTGTAAATATTCAATTTTAAGCAAAATTTATGTTCATAGTTTTTAGGATTATTCGAAAATAAAGTTGTAAGATATCTTCCATTGGCCTTTGCTATTCTGAAAATTTTCTCAAAAGAAATGGTTTTGATATTTACTTTTAAAAATGGAAACCTTAAGCAAAAGGAAAATTTCTAGGAAATTAGGTATATTTAGATTCTAAAACCCCATTTCATTTTTTGAAATCTTCTCAAGATTTAGAAGTACTGTAAATCATTTTAATGTTTTCAAATGGCCAAAAAACGGTTATCAATACAAAAACAGAAACTGATTCAATCTTAGCATCTTCAACTCTTACCCTGTCATCCATGCTCTCTTAAGGAGAAAATTGTTCATCCCATTCATCAAAGTTTATGATTACTCAGAGTGTAATTCTAAAATATATTTGATATAAAATATAAGGGGTCTTATTAAAAGCCTGCTTACCATGATCATTGGGGAATAGTTCAACTGAAATTACCAATACTGCATACCAAAATAGGGTAATGGCTTATAATTATAAGACAAGGGGTCTCATCATGAGCCAGCTTGTTCAGTTAAATTACAACCAGTGAATGGCATTGTCAAATAGTTGGCCACCAAACTAGGACAATGGCTTTTTATCTTGCAAAATAAGAAAAAGGAAAAGTGATACAAAATATGAAGGTATATTTTTGGATTCATTCTTTTAATTATACTCTGCAATGGATGGGATAATGGATGATTAAATGGTTAAAAGGTATCCCTGTCGAGACTATAGAAATTTGCTAGCAGCAGAGACTCTACCTATGACAAAGGAGTCATTATAAAGCTAAGTTGGAAAAGTTCTTTATTTTATCATTATCAACCAATTAAGGCTAGTTTAAAAATTAGAATGTATTTAATTTTAACAAGAGAAGAAAATAGAATAAATAACTATTATTATATTCAGAATTTATATATACCTAGTTATATTAGAATTCTCCTCTTAGATAAGATTTCTATATAAAGAAAGTTTAAGTATTTCAACATTTTTTAGAGATAACTGTTTCTCCCAGTGAATCGCCAATCGTTGTGCTATACAACAACCCCCCATTTCATAAAATTTTTCTTTCTAACTATAATATGAAATGGGTCCCTTTTAAACATAGATGTGTGAATAAATTGGTATCAACTCATCATTACAAAATCCTTCATCAAAAGGTCCAACAGAAATGTTATATTATAAACCTTTTGAAAAAATATGAAATCGGTCTTATGAATAAATATAAAATTCTTTATCATTGTGATAAAGCGATCGCAAGATCGCATATCGCAACAACAAGGAAAACATAATGCAAAGACCCATTGACTTACCTCGATCCGAAAAGTGAATAACTATCAGTTATCGGGAAAGGTGAGCAGCAAATATAATGAAAGGACCTCTTCTATTTCTCCGATGCAATATCGCTATCGGCAATCGGGGGATATAACGCAGCGCATGTTAAGACACCTTTAAAATATCCCGATGCGATAAGATGTATCGCCATCGGGGATCGACGATTTTTGCAATAACATAAGTATTACAACCCAAGAACATCTCCAATTGCAATCCGATAAATCAAGGCGCGAGTTTCAAAATAGATTTAAAAGGCTTGCATGCATTATTTTGGATTATTATTAAAAGCCTTCCCGTTCCCGATAGCGATTTACTTGTGATTATCTGCCAAAAAACTCAAGCCACGATTGAATGAATCATTCAACATATAAACGATATGATGGGTATTTAAAATGATTGACAGGTTAAGTGGCCAATTAATAAAGTAGTTATGTCGAGATCTTCCCTGAGATTGTATATGCGGCAATATTATTTTAATCTTTCATTACTCGCTAATTGATATAGTTCTTTCATATTGGCTCACACCACCTATTCTTCTGTATCATTTTCATTTTATTCCTTCCGCAGAGCTCCGCCAAAACAATAAGTTCAAGCCAATATGGGAAAGAAATCCAAGAGATCCACGGCAACAACAGCTCCCGCAGTAACAGTGCAATCCACCACTGATCCAGGACCAAGCAAAAAGGGATTGATTTCAGACACTACATGTCTTGGCATTGGAAACACAAGTTGACAAAGCATATATAATTTAATTGAAGCAAAGGAGTCCGAGACAGTATCAGTACAAGCTGCCGCAGATTCAACTAGAAAATCAGAGGCTTCCCTGAAAGATTTAGTTGACTCATATCTACACCGAATAGCATCTCATGAAAAAATTCTTCCATACAAAGATGTAGTGTGATGGGCAGTAGAGGAGATCTCGGTTTTCAACAGAACATTTTGCACAGTTGACGGAAGGGTCTTCGGCTCATTTCAGCCTAGTGACTTAAGGAAAATGTATCACTTACCGGAACCTCAAAAGAAATACAATAAAGCATTTCTTGAGAAGTTCGCAAGTGAGAATGAGACTGAATCGACCCCAATTCGGGAGTGGAGACAGAACCCCGCAAGGCACAAACATGAATCTTCAGGTAAGTACTTTGTAGATTCATTATATTCTCGTTACTGTTATGCAGAAGTAATGATGTGTAGAATTTGGGGATTACATGATTATGAAAAATTCACTATTGAAATGGTTCCTTTAATGGAAGCGGCAGTTAACAATGAAGTAATGGATTGGGGAAATATATTGTCAGATAAATTAGCCACTGCAATTCTTAAGCTTAGAAATAAAACTCACGTGACCGATAGGTCTATTCCTCCATTTTATTTTAGTGCTTATATTTTAGATACTCTTTGTTTCAATTCTGAATTTCCTATACTTGGGTGGGGATGGACTTCACAAGACCCCATGCCAATTCACATTTATCACCAAAAGATGTGGAAAATGCACTATAAGGACCACTTGTACCAAATCTGTAATGGTTTTATGTTGCCTATTTACTATGCCATTTTTGATAAGCCTGCCCCAAAGATTTCTTCGGAAGTAGAGATTGACCTAACCGCTGTAGGAAATTGGTTTGGGGAAGATAAGTTCACATACATAAGGGTTTTTGGTAGCCTTGCAAGACCTCATGTCCTTCCTTTATATATACCTGACAAGCTGTTAACCCGAGAATTGGCCTATGAAATTACAACCGCAAGAACATCCAAGACTCTTAGGACTTCAAAAAAGTAGGCTTGGCCTACTTTTCCTTTGAGATGTGGTGTTTATACTTTGCACAACTACAAGCATGCGAAGAAGGAAGCAGAGAAAATAAACATGCTCAACCTTGCAACCATTCGTAATAGGCAATTTGATCCAAGGAAAGTTGCCTATAACGTGCTTGAACAAGCCAAACTTACAAGGTTTGATCATGAGAAAGATGATTTTGATGATTTGTTTTCTTCAGTAGATTCATTATTCCAGGTACAAACGCTAGCCAAAATGAGATATAATGATGAGAGGCTAGTAGAATTCAATAAGCTCAGAGAATAGAGGTTGCAAACTCTACCTCTGGACTTATTAGCTACTACCTCGACAACACAATCAAGCGAGCCTGAAAAACAACTCATTAACAAACCTCCTACTATATCAAAGATTCTCGAGAGAGGAAAAGAACTAGAGTAGGAGAAAGAGCAGAAAAAAGAACAGGACAAGGTCAGCGAAAATATCAATGTGGATACTCAGATTGATCCTAAACTACTCCAAGAATGGTAGCAATTTGACTCCATTATAAGCAATCTGGAAGGTCCAAAAAGTGCCAATACACCCAAAGTAACAAATGGACAAGATACAACATCAACAATGGTTCCGAATGAAGGAACCAGTGACCTACCCCTAGCACAGATTTAGAAATGATTCCAAAAGATCCCTCCGATCAAATTATTTTGTAGGTGGAGGACATACCTCCATTAGATGCCTTTTATAGTCCCAAACACAGGGTTGTAGTGAAAAGATAGAGGAAAAGGAGAAGACTTGATCAATCTTCCCTATTTCCAACACAAACATAGATAGCTAATGTAGTGCGGAAAGAAGAGTTTAACCGTTCCGATGACCTAAAAAAGCTTTCTCAATATGCCAGAGCTTGTTCGATAGCCACTATGGACAAGGCATCAGAAGTAAGTAATCTACTTAAAGAAAAGAACCAGGCAATTGTTTCATTGCAATCACAGGTTTCCGAAGCACAGCAGAAAATTGAACTGTTAGAACAACAACTATTAACACAACATCAATTAAACAATCAATTGAATAAGCAATTGCTTAAAGAGAAACAGAGAATAGACTCAAGTGCAATTCAAAAGCAAAAAGAATTATCCGAAGCATTGGCTAGGTTAAAGAAAATGAATGAACTTATGATGAAAATGAAAGATGAGCAAATCGTTCAGCTCTCACTTCAAGTAGAGAAGTTCAAGAGTCTTCCGCAGCTTGCCAATTTCAGGTCCGAAGCACTACAGATTAAGAAAGCATTGGTTACACAGTTAAGACTGTTATGTCATAACATTTCTCTAGTTGAGCCCCTTTGTGATATAACGGCATCAATAGTTGACAAATCAGTCGATGCTAGGCAGGATTTGGAACAGGCCGATGAGACTCTGACAAACTTTCTTGCTTGGCAAGACACCAATGAGGAGTAGGCAACAAATCTACCCAAAATCCTAGAATCACACAAGGAGATCCTTTTCTTAGAATGGCAGTCACAGCTGATGAAAGCAGAGAGAGAGGTTTCCAGATGTAGATTATCTACAAGTAATTTAATTGAGCTAATCAATAAAACACTTTATCTGTCTAACATGATTTCACAATGCACCCCAGGTAAATTGCTATCAGGCAAGACATTGGAGCAAGCATGCAATCAAGAGTCGGAGAAGAATAGAAGATTAATCGCCGGCATCCAAAGTTTAACTTGGGATACCTATTTCTTTTTCTTAGTAAAACCATACAGTCAAAGGGCTCTTCTCAAATTTTTAACCGATGCGATCGGTTGTATCATTCCCGAAATCCATGATGCCACATACTCAGCTCAACTCCATTCTTGTCTCAGTCGTCCTCCAGAATTGGAACCGATGCTTGTAATCTGCCAACTCAAATCAAAAGGAGAACAACCGAAACAATGAATCATGCTGTCGACTACCAACAAACCTATTGTGGAGGAGATACTCAAGATTTAGTTGTACCAATTAATAGCATTTTATTTTTGTAGTTAGTTATTTTAATTAGTATTTATAGACCCTTTCATGCATTTAGAAAGGTTCCTCAGTTTTTGTATAAAACGCAAACCTGGAAGTTGCACTATTTTGCTTCTGGTATATTTTTTATAAAGACTGGGCCAGTATTCTGAATTCTAACAAAGAAAACTTTGATGGGATGTGCACTATTGCCTTGATGTGAAAGTGTTTCTAAGTTGGGAAAAGGAATTTGAATGCGATTGATATCGGGAGTGATTCAAAGCACATATGGTACTATTATCTATGATCTTATTTCATTCTTTCATATGAATCGTCATTTGATTACTCTTGCTATCATTGGATATATGTATGTGTTTTCAATAGCAATCCTTATATTTTTCACTATTGAATGTTTAAGGAATGTTATTCTTTTAGTCATATATGTATTAGTGATATATAAAGGATAAGTGTAATAATGTTTTAATGATTATTTTGTTCAACTACTTGAACAAATTAATTATCATATGAATGAATGTCTTTGTTTACCAATAGAGTCATGTATATGCCTATTTGTGGATAAAGATTATCAAACGTTACACTAAAAACAGAAATTTCCCGGGATAGGATAGTTATTCATATTTTTACTTTTTTACATTAAATCATTCATCCATTACCATTTTATTAGAAAACCACTAATTTATCCATCCCCCTTTTTATTCATCATTGGGAAACTGGTCCCATTATTTCCAATCAAAGCCCCCACACCAAATGGAAAAGGAGCTGCATTAAGGTCTGGACCGAGTGGTTTTCCTCAATGTTGCTGCAGCGATTTTCGAGGCATCAAAAAAACCCTAACTCGATTTCTACGTAAGAAAGGCAAGGGCTATGGTGATAGAGGTCATATCATTTGAAAGGATAGCTTTCCTGATTGTCGAGCATAGTCTCAAATCTAAGCATAAGAAGTTGGTAAGAAGGGAGAGAGAGAGAGGAGCTGGAGGGGTAAGGAAAGGCTGATGCAACAAATGGTTGCAATCACTCTTCTAACATTACTATAGAACTACAGTTGTATTGTCTACTCCGTGGTGTTGGTACTATCATTCATTTAGTTGTTTGTCTAATACCTTTTAGCATTAGTAGCTTAGCTATGTGTAACTAGATGTCTTTTATATATTCATGTATTAGTTATCAAGGTTATATGTTGTGATTATTCTTGTCTCTTCTATGTGCAGGACTTGATCTAAAGCTAGCTCAGGGGACTTCCACCTAGCTACATTGTGCTCTCCAGCAAATCTACACGGAGACTTGAGGTAATGAATCTATCTTGCTTTGATAGTTAGTTATTGTTTATGGACATCCATGTAACTTTGTTATAGCTGCAGATAATATTACAGTCTGCCAAGGGTCCCGGGAAGATCCTTGAGGGTATCTCCATACCCTACACCATGCATTTTATCCTATAGCATATTATGAATAATTTCAATAGAAAAATCATCATTTAATGGTGGAATTCTAACATTTTCATTGGATAAAGTATCTGTGACAGGATTATACATCACAAGTAACAATATCTGAATCCCCAATTACCTTAAGTCCTTCTACCTTGAGGTCTATGGATTTGTTTAACCTTAAAATGAGTGCTTTGTATTCAAAAGTGTTATTTGTGCACTCAAAATTCAAGAAACATGATAAAATATAACTTTTATTCTGAGGTTTAATAAGAATACAACCAGCTCTAGAACCATCCTGAGACATAGAACCATCAAAATATAAGGTCCAAATATCAGTAGTTATTGAGCTAGTTTCTTCACTAGTATTATGTACATCTATATTACAAATTTCATTAGCAACAGTTGGACTACAAGGAAGGAGCTTCAACTGTGTATAAGATGGTATAGGTGAAGGTTGGCTTAATAACACCTGTGATTAACTTCTAGAAAACAGTTTCCAAAAATGATATCTGCAAAGCCAATGAGCTTATTATGTCCCTCAAGTGTTATCATGATGTATTCATGTAGTTTTCACTTCCACTCGAATCTAATTGTTTTTACCCTTATAAGGAAGCCATAAATGTGTCCAGTTTGTTGAGAAATACCCTTGTAGTTTGTTGAACCAATCTCTACTCAAAAGAAAACCATAGGCTTTAGGAAAGTCCACAATAACAATATTAATGCATTGGTGAACTCTATGGTCTGATGACATATGGATGATAACATTATTAAGTTCACCAATTTCCTGGACCAATAATCTATCTAGTTGTATGATCTGTGCATCAATATTTTCCCATTTAACATTAATTTTCTTAGCAACAAATAGTGGCATGACATTTGCAGATGCACCAAAATCAATGACAAATACGGAAATCATAATTAAAGATTTCAAATTTTAAAAGAAAAGTGGGGCAGAGAGTATTAGTATTTAAATTAACAAAATTAATTATATAATCAAGAATTCCATGAGACTTATTACACATAACTTGAGAAGAAGAAAATTTGTTATGTAGTGGAGGTTGTGATTTAAGTGCTTACATGATTACTTCGCAGCTCCCTTCTATATTTGTGAGCTCAACTATTGAAATTTTAGCACGATCTATTTTCATATCCTTAACAATATTATAATCAATAATTTCATTTCTAACAAGTTGTGTTGAAGTATCTGGTGGTGTAGCTTTCTTTGGAACTTCAAGAGAGATGGACTTGCTCTTGTCATTTGTGGAAGTTTTCTTAGGATGAGGAGCACTTCAAGACTTATTATGTAAACATTGAGTAGGATTGATAGGTGGTAAAATGATTCTCAAAATTTATTTGTAAGCTCTTGCTCAGAAATAGGTCCTTTTCTCCTCAAATTATATCGGCCAATTGTTTTCTAAAGAGGAGCTTCACTCACTGGTGGTTCATCAAAACTTTTTTTTATCAACATTATAGATGATGCTAAATGTATTAATTGAATGTCCAGCACTTGAAATTTCCTCGGTCATGGTAGGTTCATTTTCTTCTTCAATCTACTTAGACTTATCTTCTACTAACAAAGTGTCTACAAAGTTTTCCATCATAGTAGTCACGTTGTGGTTCCAATGGGGACATGTTTTCTCCAAATACCTCTCTGGATGGAAAGTACAAAATTTTTCAATGCCCAAGATTTCAACATTAAACACAACATTGGAACTCTAAGCAATTTTAGCTAGTTGACTATTGTTATTCTTCTTAAACAAAGGTGTCTTGAAAGACTTACTGCTAGTACTTTCCTCATTTAACTTCCTCTTTAGTTCAAATACTTCATTAGTAAGAAACTTCAAATATTTAGCCAAGATTTCCATGTCAAAAGAATCTTCCTCTTTGGCTTTAGTGGAAGAGGCTTGAGTTTTCTTACTAGTACATTTGGAGTCTTTATAATCTTCATGATCATCAATGGATCCAATAGAACGCAAATATTTTTCAACAACACTCGGTTCTGTAGAGTTGAAACCAATTTATCCTTTGTGACTCTTTTAACAAAAACGAAAATATTAGTAGGTAAGGAAGTTGTGTAGAAATATTTATTGATGGTGTCATGTAGTTGAACATTTATGGGGAATTTATTGAAGAAGCATGTAAACCTTTAATTAAAATCCTTCACTTTTTTCTTTTCCCACATCTTAAGATTCTCGAGTTCTTTTGACAACATGGCAGGAGTTTTATCATGGGAAAATTTATCTAAGAAAAAATTCTTGAAATCCCTCCAACTATGGATTGAATTATGTAGAAGGCTATCGTACTAGAATGATATTATACCTTCTAGAATCTATGGAAAAAATCTAGAAGAAACGTCATCAAACTATACCTCAAGAATTCGCAAATTCATGTAGAATTCATTAATGTGGTCCTCAACTTTCATCTTCTTATCAGGATAAAACTTTGAAAGTAGTTTTTTTGGATGTTTAGGCATATGATGAATAATTCCTAGAAGAGTAAGAGGCCCTTGGGCCATCCAATCCAATTTTTCATTAGCCATGTCCTCTTATTCCTCCTATTCTTCCTTTCAATCTGAATAGTCTTCTCCTTCATCATTCAAATCTTCATTATGATTAGTATATTTTGCTTGTCTTGGCCACTCTTCATAAAAAAGTTGAAAATCATCCCATTATCCTTCCTCCTTAATGGGTGGAATATCTTCTTGTTGATGTGTTATTTTAGTAGAAACAATTAGCACTTCAAGGGTTGCAATAACAAAAGCTTCAACTAAAGAAACCAATACATCATGCTGAGTTGTTTCCTTCTTTATAGGCTTATGAGGTAGAATAGTGTAAAAGAAAGTAAACCAAGAGCTCTTGAAAATTAAAGAGTAATAGGTTAGATGGTCTAGAGTTGATCATATGTGACTTCAAAAGATTGTTCTAGGATTTGATGAGAGGACCCTCCTATCTCAAGAATATGAGTTGGAGTTAAACTTGGATTGTTACTGCCTTGCACAGATGATTCATTGTTTGGTTGTGGTGAATTTTTAGCCATATAAATTCCCCCCTCATTCTAGCGCAATAATGTTTACGGTGTTGGATCTTGCCAAAATACAAGGGGTCCCCTCGATATGAAGTACCAATTAGACGTCACATCATTTTGTGTAGGAGCCCCATCTGAAAATGTGGCTCAGCTGCCATATACTTAAACATTTTCCTTGGTTACAGCTATTGGCATGAGAGAGAAATGCAATGTAATTTTGAATGAGAAAGTAAGTCTGCCTTGTGAAGTGTTCAATTTTAATATGTATCTAGATTCTTTCCTCAAAAGGGAAGAGAAAGTGAGGCTTTAGAAGAAAAGTATTAGTACTATTCCAATAAAGATGCACACACATACATATGAAAGAACCCTTTACTGTCTAGAAAAATAGTTAGCATTGTTAGTGTGAATTATTTCTGCAAGTGAGAGAAAATCCCTTCACTTAAGTTATAGGTACTTATAATGCTAAAAATAGAATATGGTTGTGACTATGCTCTGAATTTGCAACAAAATGTTAGAAAAACTATGTAGAAAAATATAGAATGCAAATAGAAACATATAACAACAAAATTATAAGTGCAAAAACCCAATGGAGAATATGAAGGATCAATTTTATTAATAAAGAACAATACACTTGGTGAGTAGTGATTACAGAATTGGTTTTGTAGATCCCCCTCCTTTGGATGGGTCCTTCTTAACCTTACACTTCAGCAATGTGTTTCTCTCTCTCAATATGTTGTATGTAATGGGTATAAAAGAAAACAAAATATGCTTGAACTTGAGTGGGAGCTCAAATGCTATGAGATGATAGTGAGGGTGATGAAAATGGTCATGGTGAAGAATGGAGAGAAAACCCTCTATTTATAACAAAATATTGGAATAGATTAAGAATTAGAAAATAATAAAATATTAATGACTAAATCAAAATCTAGTCGTTGTGAATATTTTATTATATTTTTTTAGAGGGAAAGATATTAAAAATGGTCAAATATTTTTATTTAGAAAGTGGTTGAAGTAATTGACAAATAAAAATGATTCTTTAATCACTTTGTGAGAATTAAGAAAAAAAATAATTGAAATAATTATTTAACAATTATCTCATAAGGAAAATAGAGGATAAATAATAATTATTTATTTAATTATTCCAAGGTGATTAAGTCAAAAGTGATAAGAAATAATCATCAAATAATTATTTCTAGTGAATATTAAATAAATAATGATTTATTTAATTATTCTCATGCGTTTTTTTGGATTTTAATGAGAAATAATTTATGAAAATGGTTCACTAAATTATTTCTTAGGGTAAAATTGGGTTTACCATGGTAAATTTATCCTACATAGTGTATTTTGATCAACCTAGTAATATGGCTAGGTGACTATTTTTTTGGTGATAACACACATGGACATAACAATCATCAAAACCATTACAATACACATTCAACAAGATGACCACCAAATTCAATGAAATTGTTCAGCCCTACATAGTATATTTTATTCAACCTAGTAATAAATAGCTAGGTGATTATTTTTTTGGTAATAACACACATGGACATAACGATCATCAAAACCATTACAATACACATTCAACAAGATGACCACCAAATTCAATGAAATTGTTCAGCATCCTCAGTACATATGAACAAAACATACACCATAAACATATAAAGAATAGTCTTATTACATTCATGATATATGCATGAAAGTTTTTTGGCTCAATGAACTTTGAATATTAAGTGAAAGTTCCAAGGTACATTGATGCAATGAGACACCACTAGCTCCAATAGTGGATCATTAAGCCACTACTTTCTCTCCAAAAGAACAATCTTTTTCTCTAATGCCTAGGTGGAGAATCCAAGGTGAAAATCCTTTATTTCAGTAATGAGGCTTATTTTATAACAAGAGGAATGAACTTTCATATCCCCATGACTCTTGAACTCCCCTCATAACTCTTAAACTTCTAATGTGACCTTTGGACTTCTATATGACTTTTGGGCTTCACCATGACCTTTCAACTTCTCCATATGACTCTTTTGTCCATATGTGACTCTTAGACTTCCACATATTTACATTTACAATATTTACCAAAATTACATCATCATGTGACAAAAACATGATAATTCATAGACATTGATGACTTGGACCCATGGTGACCTGTAAATAGAGTTCTTCCAGAAGTGACAACACCACCACTATTTCTTCAATACTTGTATATATCTTGCATTGAGTTTCCTTCTACCCTCCAAATGGTTTCTTGAGAGTATGGAGCCTTCATGAGTCACTTTGATCATTGGAATCCATTGTTCTTTCAACCATCATAACATAGTACTTTTGTCTTGAAGATGCTTCCTTGGGAAAATTTTCTTGAGAAATCTCCTCAGACATATTTTACATGCTTTATTGAACACTTGTAGATGGACATCACTCATGACAAGAAAACATTATCTCACAAATCTCCTACTCTACCATGTTTCATGAAAATTTTCTAACTTTTGATCAACAATGCATCAGGGGAAGAGAGAGAAATTTTGTGCATAGGGAAAACTTGAAGGAGATAGAGGAGGGCTTTACTATTCAATAGGACTACACCATGTCTAGTTCTAGAGGAGAAGGAGGATTGAGAGGGCATATGGTTCACTTAAAAGAGGCAAGACAATATGATTGTTCACTAGAAATGTAATATGTTCTTGGGAGGAAGGCTAGGACCAAAAGGAGGGAGCAGGGCACACTTGCGAGGCACAATGGAAGGAAACACTTCCCACTAAAATTTTGCAATGTGCTCAACTAGGAGATAGAAGCAAAGGTTGGCATACAGTGCAGAGATCAGCAACAAGCAAGGGGGTTTATTGACTAGAAATGTGTTGTGCGATGGGAGGGAGAGAAAGGTCTCATATGGGAACAGGAAATAGTTCTAACTAACGAGGAGGGTCTCTAGTAGGCCCTAGGAGTGTGTTGTATGCTCTTCCTAGCCTAAACGATAGGCTTGCAAAGTCAGAAAAATGTCTAAGTCTAGAAGGGTGAAACATGGAAAGGCTCACTGAGTTAGGGGCAAGATCATGCATAAAACATCTCAACTCATTAGTAAAACTTTAGGAAAGACCCAAGACTAATAAATATACATCAAAACTCTAGTTCATAAACATTCTCCAGGTGTAACAAACCAAGTATGTGTAGTTGCAACACATAAGTGTCATTTTTTGGCTAGAAAGTATACTATGACTCCAAAGTGAACTATAACTATTCTTGAGGATTCAACAACATGTAGGAAGGAGAATGGACACTTGAAACATGTGCAAAAACATGAAATGACACTTGATGACCAAAAGCAACCTTTTCCATGACAAAAGGTAGGCTTAAAAACTTGAATATAGCAAAATTTTGGAGGATGTTGTAGCAACAACAACAACGAGCTAAACACGATGGGGTTATCTGAAGGAGCTATGAATACTTTGGTTGAGAAGAAATCTTATAATATAATATTCATAATGAGACCATGGAGGTCAGGATAATTGAAAATAACACCTCCTGTTAGGCTAGGGGAGTTCCAAAGGGGTGGAAGTATAATGCCTATAGAGTAACCCATCTTGGAGATGGTAGTCAATGACGTTGTCCCCATTGTGCACATGAATCTAGCTCTACAACTACTAAAACACCCACTTGAGTTCCTCATCCTCTAAATATGCCTCTCTATATAAATCATGAGTTAATAGCTCCATATGCTTCAGAGTTCCCAAGGTTGTGATATTTGATGTGGGTGGCCTTGAAAGCATGTCAACCAATTTTTTAGTGGTTCCCTTCTTAAACTTGATCACTAAATTTTTGTAGAAACCCCATCCGCTTATAATGGATGGTATATTGTAGCTTAATATAGGCCTACATGTGTTGTATTGGCTAGTGATTTGCATGGATTACTATCTCCTTTCCCATCATATAGTGTTTCCACTCCTTCACAACTTGAACTATGACATAGAGTTCCTTGTCATAGGTAGGCTAGTTAAGAAATTCCCCATGAAATACTCCATAATGGTAGCATATATGCCTTCCTCCTATATAAGAACCTCTCCCATAACATACCGACTTGCGTATGTCTCCACTATGAAGGGTTATTGCAAGTTTGGTAATGCAAGAACTAGTTCTCGAATGATCTTCTTCTTTAGCTCCCCAAAGGCCCTATGTTGACCCTTTTCCCACTATAAACTCTTTCCACTTGTTGTTATTGCATAGAGTGGTACTACTACCAATAAAAATTAGGTTGTGAACTTCGTCAAGTATTATGCCACCCTAATGAAACCCCTAACCTCAAAAACATTAGTAAGAACCAACCATTTTATGATGGCCTTCATCTTGGTAATATATATTTTCATCTCTACTCCACCTATCACATACCCTAGATACACTAAATACTGCTTTGCAAAATCACACTTCTTGAAATTTTCCAGTATTTGTTGCTTCTTTAATCTATCCAACACATGCATCAAATGTCAGATGTGTTCCTTCTAGGCATCACTTTATACCATTATATCATCCAAATAGACAATAAGACATGAATTTATAAATTGGCACAATATACCATTCATTAACCTTATAAATTCTTTAATCTATCCAACACATGCATCATACGTCAAATGTGTTACTCCTAGGTATCACTTTATACCATTATATCATCCAAATAGACAATAAGACATGAATTTATAAATTGGCACAATATACCATTCATTAGCCTTATAAATTTAGCAAGTGCATTGCATATGTTGAATGACATGAGTTACCACTGATACAAACCTTGTCTAGTTTTGAAGGTGCTGTTCCAGGTATCTTATTTTGTAACTTGAAATTGGAGATATAAAGAATTTATGTCCATCTTGGTGAAGTATTTCTCCCACTCAAATTGATCTAAAAAATAATCTATTCTAGGCAAGGGATGCCTATTTTTTAGCATAATTTTGTTAAATGCCCTATAATCTATACATATTCGCTAAGTCCCATCCTTATTTAGCACAATGATGATGGGTGACCCACATGGTTATGTACTTGGTTGAATGACACACTATTCCAATAGTTGTTGCAACTCTTTCTTCACCTCACTTTCTTTTATAACAAGCTACCTATGCATCCCAATGTTTGGAAATGGGGAGTTCGACAATAGTTGGATCTCATGAACCACATCCCTCTTGGGTGGTAGCACTTTAGGCTCTTGGAAAACAAATATAAA
>APFE031307237.1:66160-82279 GCA_000404065.3 Pinus taeda
TTTGTTTGATATTAGCAATAACACCAAGCAAATAGGGGACCCTTAATAAAAATTCAAACAAACATCTCTAGGAACACTTTTTTTTTTTCCTTAGAATTTTATCGCAACAAAGCAAGGAAACATTTCTTTTATGGGCATAACAAACCACGAAGAAACAATGCGAGATTCATCGCATCGCATTCACCATAAGCGCTCTTAAATGAAAAACTTAAGAAATCTCCGACGGCAGACGTGCGACGTCGCATATCGCAACATCGCGTAAAATAGCACACAATGACTAATATCTGCGATCTGCGATATTGCGATGCCACGATACTATAACAAAAATCTGCGATAAGCGCGAATTTTCCTCAACGCAGTATTCAAGGAAAGCTGCCCATTAATCAAAATTAAGCGCATGCCTTAAAAAAGGAAATTAATGATTGTACAAATGACTGCTTTTTGTTTTTCGAAGAGTGAGTTCGCTGCGAATGTCAGAATTATGCACACATAAGATTTGAAGCTTTCATGTCAATCTTTATTACCATTACTCTTTTCCTTTGCGCAAACTATAAAACAGGGAATAACATGAAGCAATATGCAGGAAACATCTAAGGAAAAGGGGAAAACGCCAATGCTCGGAGAACACAGAAGAAATCTCTTCAGAAACAGGTGCCACATACGATAGAGATACAGATTCCAGAGTATCACTCAACAGATGCTAATGACTGATAGGTCATCTGAAGCTCAGAATCAAAGGCGCACAAAAGCAGCATGATTACAAAAAGACCTGAAACTTACACGCCAAAAAGCCTGGAATAAAGAACGGAGGCAGTTTTCAATCCAGAGAATTGCTCAGAAAGTAAAGTCTTTTGACTCATCAAGTCGTTCGCAAAGACAGAAACCGAAATAGCAAAAGCAAGATCAGTTTGGGAGAGATTTGAGTTATTACCAATTATACAAGCAGTGAATATACCCAGTCAGAGGAAGATTCTCTAAAATATCTTATAGTTTACCAGAAAGTGGTGCCAGCTCTTTCTACTTCTATTTTTATAGCGCACACAAAAGGGGAGGGCAACCAGCCGACTCTCCCCAATCAAATGTTGCATGCTTACAGTGCTCAGGAGCAAATACAGAAATAATCTAGAGTCATATTTAATTTTTAGAAATAAGTTTGCTTTATCAGAAGGACAGTCATTTGAAAACCGGATCCTAAATTTGTGTAATCAAGTTAATTAGCTAGCAGTATTTAAACCCTTCTCAGGCATTTAGAGAAGGGTCCGGAGATTTGTCAAAAAACTCATCCTCAGAACATGCACTTTTGCGCCCTCGGAGGTGGTTTCTGATGAATGGATGGATCAAGGTTTATTAATGTTTGCATTTGATATTTGCTACTGATGTTGCACTTTTGTACTCTTAGTAGATGTTAGAGCAAGGAGAGATAAATCATTGTTGCTTGAAGCTTATGAGTGGAACCAGTCATAAATGGTACTTTTATCTCTTGACTATTTTTTCTTATATTCTTGAAGTGATTTTATAATTTTCAGTTATTTATATGTCATTGTATGAATGTATGGGTTATCATTTGGCACTTTTGTATGGTGGAGTCATATTGTTTATGTCTGACATATGAATAACTTATTATGCGATATGTTGTTCACAACTGTTTTGCCTAACTTCTTATGCAAAGTGGTTCATCTTTAATAATTTCTATTCTTATGATAGCTGAATGATCTTTATTACCAGTTATTGTTCGAAATCTCTTTAGATCGCATAATAGAAGATATACACCCCGGGTTAGTGTAGAATAGATGTGTTGTTTCTCACTAGATTACAATAGCATAGAGTTAGTTTAAAGAATCTGAATTAGATTAGCTTTAAAGTTCTCTTAGATCAGCATTATTCAAACTCTACACACACACACATACCCCAAATTGGGAAACTGGTCCCGTTATCCCCAGTCGGACCCGCTATACCAAACAGATAAGGAGCTGGCAACCAAGGTCCGGACCGGGTGGGTATCCCCCTTGTTGTCGACCCGGTTTTCGGGGCTTCAACACTACCATATTGTTGTATAATGTCGGATTGACATTATTGCTACAATGTTCTTTGCTCAACTTCAACCCATTGACAGTTGGAGTTGGTGTGGGCTTGTTGTTCTGCATTTTAAACCTCTCCAAAATGTCTACTACATACTTTGCCTGGGAAATAAAAATACCATTTTCTCTTGTTTCACTTCTATACCCAAAAAAATACCTTAACAACCCCAAGTTAGTCATTTCAAACTCACTTTTCATGACTTCTTTGAAATCAACGACGAGGAAGTCATCGCTACCTGTAAAAATAAAATCATCTACATATAAGATAATAATAAGAAGCTTATGATCACTCCCTTTGATGTAAAGAGTAGGCTCACCATCACATTTGTCGAAGTGATTATCCATCGAGTAAGCATATATCCTGCTATATGATGCCAGCTGACTGAAATCCCTTCATAAATCCCATGTGGACCTATGAGCTAAGGCCACATTTGCGTCGAAAGCGCTCATTATTTCTTTAGCCTTAATAAACCAGGACACAGCACTATAATCAATTTTCCTTTACAATCCCGGACCCATTCTCTTCGTCAAAAACATAGGAAATACAGAGGAAAACCCCTCTCTAATCACGTACATCAGACTTCAAAATACATAGACCCGCATTCATAAATCTCATCGGGTCCACTCCTTCATATGCCTTTTCCTTTTAAAACCCCAGGACAACTATGTTTTCACGATACATGGAAATACACTAAAACACATGAGAAATCTGACCAGAAGCTTAAGGTCAGATCTCAAATGGAATTACACCCACATTTATAAACTTTCAGGTCCTTGTCTTTCAAACCCTTTCCAAAGCGCTACTCCTCTGATCTCCAATCTCCGATCCAACGATTTACACTTCGCCGATCAGACCAAATAGTTCGTTTGATCTCAACCGTTCAATCAACCCCATTTGATCTGACGATTGACATAAATATCAAGTGGATAACTTTCAAGAGGAATAACCGCCCGATAAAGCGGTTTTCTCTATCCAATCTCCTACCACGCGTCGGTCAATGAATGGTATCGGGTGACCAACGCTAAATACCACTTACCAATTTTTAGCTGCCTGATAATCTGCTTACTGTTTATGGAAGCCACCTCCCGCTGATTAATGCCTGTGCTCCTATGTCATGCGATGACCATAGATCTCCTACCATCGATGGTCACAACATTATCACGATTATAGACTTGTGACGCGTTGGCCGATTTACTGTGCTATCGGCGATTAATCTGAGTTGTCCATCCTCTAGTTCAAATGATATAATTTAATCCTCACCATTCTTTCACCCTTCATAGTTTCTTTACCATCCTCTTGGAATTCGGGAAAAGTTTGCAATCTCCATTATAATCAGATATTCTCAGTATTCCTTTATTCTACTGTAAAACTCAATTGCGCCTACTTCCAACTGATCCTTCCATCCATTCACACAGAGATTCTGATTTCTACATGTCTATACACATGATTTATCAAACAGTTAAATACGGATATCGTAAAGGAAATCCCATCAGACATTCATGTTCCTTTCAACACATAATTCCACAATGTTTCTCAAGTTCACAGTCAATACACCATAAGGTTATTAAAACACATGCAAATACAGATTTACACACATAATATACACAATCCACACTATATAGAATTATAATATTTACAGAGGAAACAGTCGCACTCGACTGTTTTAGTTCTCCCTTCGCTCATCCATCCTATCTTTCCATTTGAATCTAACCTAGCTAACTTCTCGAATTATGCAAAAAGATCATAATTTATATAAGAATGGATTATTGAACCGATTTTAGTTCAGATCCAGAAATATCTCACTCTCTCCTAAAGAATCTCTTCAGCTCCATTATTTTCTAAAACAAATGCTAATTTAAGCTTTTAAGTCCCTCATATCCTATTCAAACCAATTTATCTAACTGCTTGGCCTAATCTCCACACATGGAGGATCAATCAGCAACTATTCCTTTTTCTCATATTTGACAATAAATAAACACTCTCACACTTTTAAATAAATAAAATTAACTAATCTCTTATCTTCCAACCCCTTGTTAGTCACAACATGTGATCATTTCATCACATTGCTGACTAGGTCTAAATGCTCCTACATCAACCTCCTAAAGTTTAAAGTTTTCATGACCTCCTGGTCATGTGTTTCTTCTGTTGATCATCCAGTATCCCAAACATTACTTTGTAACTAGTCATCACTTTCATCATGTTGTTGATTCAATTCTTTTGCCACTGTCACTTTTGTTCTTCTAGGATTCCAAATCTTATTTTGATGTTGTCCTCTTTCCTTTCTGATACAAATTCCTTTTGTTAATTTCTCTTCCTTGTTGTCCCTCTTCTCATCTGATTCCATCTTCCACAATTTCTCAACTCTCTCTTTACAATTTGTTCTTAACTTAACTCCACTAACATCTACCTACTATACATTCTCCTTTACCATATAAAATATAAAATTTATGTCCAAATCTTCTTTGCCTCTATCATTTACAAATTGTTGTTTGTACTCTACAACTTCCCTTTCATTATCATTAAAGATAATCCTTTCCTCTATGTTATCAGGTTCATCTAATATCTTTTCCAACAAAATACAGATTCCTTTATATTCAATAAGCATGTCAATTACATATCACTCCTCCTTCCTGTATATAACAGAATTTCCATCACAATTGTCAGTTTCAAAATAACTATGGTTTTCAACATTAATAAATAATTCTGCCATCAAATCTTATATTGTCCTTCTACAAAAGTTATGAAACTATCATCAATTCTCATTCCAATACTTTCCTCTGCATTACACAGTGTTCCTTATTCTGACACAAGACTATCATTCAACAATTCAATAGCTAGAATTTCTTGGAGCATATCATTATGAAGCATCCTTTCATCTTCCATACTTATAACATTGCAACAAAATGATGTTGTTTCATCTTCTCCTACATTAGAAACAAAATTTTGGTTTTCTAAGACTTCTTCATGGTTTACAGATTCATAAAAATAATCCACTTTAAAATCACAGAATTCCTAAACTTTTGTATCTGTCAACATCATATTACATTCCTTCATAATTTCCATAGTACCTTCATTTTGATTCTCTACTGAAGATACCTCATTCTATTTATCATCACAAACTTTCATTTTCTTATCTTTAGCTTCTTTAATCATGAAAATTTCCCTGTCAATACCATCATTCTCAAAATTATTAAATACATGCTCAAAATATCTTTTTGTTTCAGCCATTTCTTCTAGTAATCTCACTTCTTCATCAACATGCATAAGAACACTGTCTAATTGTTGTTCATTACCTGTCAAACCTGAAAACATACACAACATGTCAATTTCAAAAATACAAGGCTCTTCATTTGAAGCCTCAGTGATCGATTCCTCATGTTTCTCTGAACTATTTTGATAGTTCACTAAGTTAACAATAAATTCTTCCTCAACATCTCTGATTTCTTCCTCATCAAAGAAAACTTATGGGACTACAACTTCTTGACTATGCTTGGCAACTTCATCATAAGTTTGTAGAATACCTTCCTGTTCTACACAATTTCTTCCAACACTCAATTTATCCAAATAAGATATCAATGTATCCTTCTCTTCTATGATAAGACTTTGATCTTTCAAAGATTTCCTTGGCTTAACTTCTTCAACAAAGTTCTCTGTGTCAGCTTTCCTTCTCTTCACTTCACAAATCTACAATGCATCTATTTCCTTTCCTTTTTCCATTTCCCATTGGTCTTCTATCCATGCTAAAATTCCTTCAAATATGATCCAATAAGTTTTCACTAAGAGAAGACACAACCATTCAGCCATACCTTTTAATTTCCTCCACCAATTGAAGTCTTAAAATTCTTTATGCATCTCCTTTTGTGGTTTTCTTGCCTCTACCTCTTTCATCTTTTCATACACAGGTTCAAATTCATTAAACTGCATACCTGCAATTTTACATCCACAGAAATAATTAATCCCAAAAATATGAGACTCTCTTGCCCCCTCTCATTCTGATCTGCATAGATCAGTTCTTCATCACTGTCATCACTGTCTCCTTCCCCAAGGAGAGATCCCTTCTTTGGTTCATAGATGTATTCTACTCCTTTATCCTCAACTGTTCAGATTATTAATTTTTCAGCAAACAATTCTATGACAGACCATTTAACTCTTTTTCCCACATAAAATCCTTGTTTCCATTTTCCTCTAATTCCTTTCAATACCAGCTTCTTCAAACAACTAAGTTCTATCTTCATCTCAGCCAACTCTATGTTCCTTTCTTCTTTACTCATTCCTTTGAGTCAAACTTCTTCGACACTCTTTTTCCTCTGTCTCTTTTTCCTTTGTTTGTGACTTTCCTCTGTACCCCTATCATAACTACCAATAGTCAGTTCCATTTCTTCCTTTTGTGAACTTTCCTTGTTCACTAGTGAGCTACAACTAGCCTTTTTCATCGGTAACAAGTGTCCTTCATGCCTCACCAAACTTTTCTAAGTTCAGCCTTTTGGCACCTATTGGTTCTTTCCTCGAAACTTTCACTAACTAGAAATTCTACCCAGCACTCCTCTTACTATAATTGTTATCTTTAAGATAACTCTACCCACAATCAAAATTGTGGAGCTGCCTCAACAACTTCTACCCAACCATAGTTGGAAGTTGTTCTCATCTCCTCTTGAACACTCCTTACTCTAGGCTCTGCATCTTCAATTGGTCATTCCTTCTTTCATTCATTAATTTCATTTACTATTGGGTATTGTCACATTTACTCATCTGAGAGTTCTTCTTGCTCTATCTTCTTTAACATAGCTCATATGCTATGATGCTAGTACAATTTATTCTATCTTTCAACAATTCCACTGCTTCCACTGACTTGCACAATCTTATCTCAAGATACATTAAAGTACCTTTCAAACCTGCAATATTTCCTTCAAAGATGTCTTAAAACTAATTCCCATTCCATCAGTTAAATCATTGCCAAAAGATTCATCTGTTCACTCTTTCATTTAAACTTTCCATTCAAAAGACTCCATACAGCCAACAACTATTTCCCATTTTACTTTTCATAATGGACTCTTCAGCTTTCAAGATCAATTAGGATTAGATCTGAATTTCAATTATTTTTATCAATTCATGACAGACACTATCAATTCCTTTTGATAACCGGTTATAAGCAAATCTTGTTTTTCTTCTATAAATTCCAAAATCCAATCCTTGTAATGACTCTCTTTTTAGATCTATTGAATCCAACCTTTAGTATAATTGTTCTTTCATCTATCGATATCATTGTCTTCAACAATTCTTTAAGAAATCCTCAATCATTCTCAATTTTCACAAAATTCTTCAAATCATTTAAATGACTTCAATGCCATAGAAAACCACTCTTCTATTTAGCTTTAACTTCTAAACCTTTCATTTCAATTTACCTTTTAAATCAAACCAATCATTCAATCAACTTACATGTAAATTTCATTTTCCTGAAAGGAAAACATCTTTTCTTTTGAAATTTCAATCCCTTGTTGCTCTTTAGACATTCAAAACACATCTCTACAAAACCATCAAATTAAACATTCTTATCAGACCTTCATCAGAGATTCACTACTTTCCCCATTCTGATATCAGTGTCCTTTGTAGTCTGATCCCCATCTCTATCAAATTCACTTTAGTGCAATTATACATATGCTGGAATTGAAATTCAATCTCTCAACCCATCTCTACAGAGCATTAATCTAGCTCTGATACCAAAATGATGCTAGCTGACTGACATCCCTTCATAATTTCCATGTGGACCTAAGAGCTAAGGACACATTTGTGTCGGAAGTGCTCATTATTGCTTTAGCCATAATAAATTGGGACACAACACTATAATCGATTTTCCTTTACAATTCTAAACCCATTCTCTTCATCGGAAACATAGGAAATACACGGGAAAACCTCGCTCTGATCACGTAAATCAGACTTCAAAATACATAGACCCACATTCATAAATCTCATCAAGTCCGCTCCTTCATATGCCTTTTCCTTTTAAAACCTTGGGACAACTATGTTTTCACGATACATGGAAATACACTAAAACACATGAGAAATCTGACCAAAAGCTTAAGGCCATATCTCAAATGGAATTACACCAGTATTTATAAACTTTCACGCCTGTGTATTTCAAACCCTTTTCGCAACACTACTCCTCCAATCTTTGATCTCCGATCCAACGGTTTACACTTCCCCGATTGGACCAAACAGTTCTTTCAATCTCAACCATTCAATCTAACAGTTGATATCGATATCAGGTGGATAACTTGTGAGAGGAATAACCGCCCGATAAAGCGGTTTTCTCTCTCCAGTCTCCTGCCATGCGTCGGTCAATGAATGGTATCGGGTAACCAGCCCTAAATACCACTTACCATTTTTTGGTCACCCGATAATCCACTTACTATTTATGGAAAGCACCTCCCATTGATTAACACCTGTACTCCTATGTCATGCAATGACCATAGATCTCCTACCATCGATGGTCACAACATTCTCATGATTGTAGACTTGTGACGTGTTGGCCGATTTACTGTGCTATCGGCGGTTAATCTGAGCCACCCATCCTCCAGTTCAAATGATACAATTTATTCCTCACCATTCTTTTGCCCTTCACGGTTTCTTTACCATCCTCTTCGAATTTAGGAAAATTCTGCATTCTCCATTATAATTAGATATTCTCAGTCTTCCTCTGTTTTGCTGTAAAACTCAACTGCGCCTACTTCTGGCTGATCCTTCCATCCATTCACATGGATATTCTGATTTCTACATGTCTATACACATGATTTATTAAACAATTAAATATAGATATTGTAAAGGAAATCCCATCACATTCATGTTCCTTTCAACACAGAATTCCACA
Source organism: Pinus taeda (assembly GCA_000404065.3). NCBI lineage: Eukaryota > Viridiplantae > Streptophyta > Pinopsida > Pinales > Pinaceae > Pinus > Pinus taeda. The sequence goes on from APFE031307237.1 coordinate 75,105, forward strand.
ATGTTTCTCAGGTTCACAGCCAATACACCATAAGGTTATTAAAACACATGCAGATACATATTTACACACATAATATACACAATCCACACTATTTAGAATTATAATATTTACAAAATAAATAGTCACACTCGACTCTTTTAGTTCTCCCTTCGCTCATCCATCCTATCTTTCCATTTGAGTATAACCTAGCTAACTTCTTGAATTATGCAAAAAGATCATAATTTATTCAAGGATGGATTCATGAACCGATTTTATTTCAAATCTAGAAATCTCTCAATCTCTCCTAAAGAATCTCTTTAGCTCCACTCTTTTCTAAAGAAAATGCTAATTTAAGCTTTGAAATCCCTCATATCCTATTCAAACCAATTTATCTAACTTCTTGGCCTGATCTCCACACAGGGAGGATCAATCAGCCACTATGCCCTTTTTTCATATTTGACAATAAATAAACACACTCACACATTTAAATAAATAAAATTAACTAATCCCTTATCTTCCAACCCCTTGTTAGTCACAACATGTGATCATTCCATCACATTGCTGACTAGGTCTAAATGCTCCTACATCACTATACCTTGCACGTGGTTCTTGCTTCAGCCCATAAAGGGCTTTCCTTGACCCATACAACTTGTCCTCTTGGCCTTCTACCTCATAACCAGGTGGTTTCACAACATATACTTCCTCTTTCAGTACTCCATTCAAGAATGATGATTTCACATCCATTTGACACACTTTCCATTCACATTGCATGATAATCAAGAACACTATATGCACTATCTCCATTCTCACGACTAGTGAAAATTTCTCTGCATAATCCCTTCCAAGTAGTTTCTTGTATCCTTTGACAACTATTCTTTATTTATGCCTTTCAATATTCCCCTCAACATTTCTCTTGGTCTTATAGACCCACTTCACTCCAATGATTTCTTTTCCTTACGAAAGGTCCACTAACTCCCATGTGTCAATTTTTTTTATTGCTTCTATTTCTTCATCCATTGTCCCAACCCATTTTTATTCTTTAACTTCATCCTCAAAATTTGTTGCGTCATCTACTTGAAAAAACAATGCAAATAAGGAATTTATACCAGTGCCTACTATCAACTACATCTTGCTCATAAATATCACTTAAATTTTGGAATTTTTGTCTACTTATGCTTGCAAAAGATGGTCTTGACACGTCACTTGATGTTTTGCTTTAAGTAGATGAGGTTGTGTGTTGTTGCAGTGTGCTTGGAGTATTACCTTCTTAACAATGTGACATTATCCGATTATTTGTTGGCGATGTCACTTGTTGACTACTTTGTTGAGTTTAAATAGGAGTAGGAGGAGTCACCGTTGAGGAATTACTTGTTGCAGTCAATTCCTCTTTCTCTTCATGTGGTATACATGTTTTCACATTGATTTTCTTCTCTAAACTTCCATCCCATGCTTCCTCTTAGATGAACTACACATCTTTGGTGATTATGACCTTCTTGGTTAATGGATTATAGAGCTTGTATGCCTTTGATTCATCACTATATCCAACAAATATGCATTTCTCCCCCTTGTTGTCTAACTTCTTCCTCGACTCATCTAAGGCATGTGCATATGCCACACATCCAACTCTCTTATGTGAGTGACATTATGTTTTCTTCCACTCCATGCCTCTTCAGGAACCATATTCTTGACATGTTTGGTTGGACACCTATTCATGATATATGTTGCACAACGACATATTCAACCCAATAATCATTTGGAAAATGAATTTCCTTCAACATACTCCTTTCCATTTCCATAATGATCCTATTTTTTCTTTTCATGACACCATTTTTCTGAGGTGTATACCTTGTTGTAAATTTCTTGTGAATTCCATGCTCCCTATAAAATCGAAGGAAATCATTTGAGATGTATTTTCCACCTCTGTCAGTCCTCAAGAATTTGATGTTGTGTCCACATTGCTTCTCAACAAAAGCTCTGTATTGGAGGAAGCGCTCAAACACTTCACTTTCCTGTTTTAGGAAGCTGACCCATGTCTTCCTTGTATAATCATCTATGAAGGTCAAAAAATAATAGTTGCCATGGATTGATGGTGTCTGCGTTGGTGCACATAAATCTGAATGGACAATCTCCAAGGTGCCTTTCCCCTTATTGACTTTCCTACTAGAAATGTCTCTCTATGTTGTTAGCCCAGGATGCATTCTTCACATAGGTTGCTCGGTTTTTCTATGAGTGGCAATCCCTTCACCATGCCTTTCCTATTCAGTAAACTCAAACCTCCAAAATTGAGATGACCAAATCTCAAATGCCAAAACCAATTTTCATCTTTAACTTCTTCTTGAAAGTTTATTTGTATGACAGCTACAACTTTTCTTTCATCGTCTTGTGATTTCATTGATAGTTGTGCGCGTGCACCTTCTTCATTCAAATATGATTTTATATTTAGGGGAAAGATTCTATTTCTTGTCATCTAAACTTTTGCAATCTACTTGGAGGCTTATCCAAAATTGTGCACTCATCATTTTTGAAAAAGACATTGTAGCCCTTTTGCATGAGTTGTCCATTGCTTATGAGGTTATACTTCAAATAGGGGACAAAATAAACATATGAAATGTGTTTCTTGTCCCCCTTATTTGTTAGAATATTGACTCTTCCTTTTCCCATGACAAATACTTTGCTATCAGTCCCTAATGTCACTTTATATTTCACACTTTCATCTAGATTGGAAAACGTTTCTATGTTCCCTGTCATGTGGTTGTTGTACCCTAAATCTAGAAACCATACATCACTTTATTTTTCTTGTGCTACATTACAAGCTAAAAACACACTATCTTGGTTCTGGTTTTCCTTTGTGAAATTTTCACTTGGTTTGTTACTTATGTCATGTATCTTCTTTCTACATTCATTTTCATAATGACCATACTTCTTACAATAATGACATTTAACATGAGATTTATCATACCTCTAACCTTGTGCTTGATTCTGGCTTGGGCCTTGAATCAGATTTTGAATATTGGCCCTTACACTTGAGCTTGAAGCGCTATCTCTTCCACCTTTGTATGGGCTTCTTCCTCTTCCTCTAGCATTTGATCTTCCTCTACCTCTACCTTGACCAAATGAAACTTTTGTCTTGAAAGCATGCTCCAATGAGGATTTTGTTGCTCTATTTAGACTATGTTCATGAGAAATCAGTGATGCATGAAGCTCATCCACTGAAAACTATGAGAGATACTTTGTCTCTTATATGGCCACAACAATGGCATTAAACCTTGCTTGCGAACTTCTCAAAACTTTCTCATCTATTCTCCTTTCCTCAAGTGTCTCACCATGAGACCTGATTTGAGTAACTAGTCTAATTACTTGTGTAAAAAATGAGTCTACATTCTCAGACTCTTCCATACAAATTGTCTCAAAATATCTCCTCAACATTTGTAGTTTTGTTGTCTTCACTTTTGCCATGCCTTGGTAGCTTGTCTGCAGGGTGTCCCATGCTTCCTTGGACATTGTTTTTGTTGCAATCATTGGGAAAATAATTTCATTAATTTCTTGAAAAATGTAGAAGAGGGATTTTGAATCCTTCTTCCTGTTGTCCCTCAACAAATCCCTTTCTGCTTGTGACAAGGAATTGTATGTTGCTACATCCACTAGTTCTTGGAATCCATTCTCCACCAAATCCCAAATATCTTCGGAAGAAAATAGAGCCTTCATTGTTATAGCCCATTAGTCATCATTTTTACCATTAAAATGAGGTATTTGAGGATTACTCAATCTTGTGTGTGATGCTGCCATTTTCAGTGTTAAGAAAAAAAACTTTCTCATTGCTCTTAAATATGCTCCAAAAATCCACCTTCAAAACAATCTTTTAACTAAGAGTAAAAACACTTGTTCTTACATTAATAGAGTTTCACTCACTCTAATACCACTTGAAAGGATTTATGGGGATAGAGGAGAGGAGTCTTTCCCTCAAAAATTTAGTTGCGGAGATCAAATCGAAACTAGACATGAGCTTAAAACACAAAAAAGTGACTCACAGTAGAACATAGTAAAACATAGTGGTTGCACGGTAAAACTATACATGAAATTTTAAAACCATATTGCAACAAACTATACTTTAGATTATATTCCAAAAAAAATGAAAATACATTGGGCAAAAATAATGGAGGTTGTAGCTCCTTAACCAAGTAAAACAAAAATTCATACTACCATTTACGCTTCACCAGGGTTGCAGAGTAACTCTCTGTAAAACCTGTAACGAATACATATATATCAAAACATATGACTTTAACTCATTAATACATGACAAAGAAAAATATTAAGACATAGTATGGGTGCTTGTAGAAAATAAATTATTTTATGAAAACGTATGTTGCGAACTTCAATAGTTGCAGAATAAATGTTTGACCATACATTTCACCAAGCAACAGGGGTTGCAGAGTAACTCTCTATAAAACCCCATAACAAACTATTTTTACGTGCCCATCAAAATTTTATGCACAATTTTCTCCTCTCACACTTACACCCGTAACTAGGAAAAAAGACTTTAACATACATATATATCAAAACATATAACTTTGACTCATTAATACATGACAGAACAAAATACTAAGACATAGTCTAGGCGCTTGTACAAAATAAATGATTTTCTGAACTTGTAGATATTGTAGACTACAAGTAAGAGTTGCGGAATAAATGTTTTACCATACATTTCAACAAATCTGTATTAAATACTCATGTGTGTTGTGGAACGGAGAACTTGTACTCCTACTCAAAACTTCTGTCCTTCAGCCTGCAAAAAAATTCTGCAAACTGCAAAAATCTACTTGGAAAGTATGGTTGTTGTTAGTTTATTTAATGTAGTGGTTGGGATTAATTTTCCAAAAAAACTAATCCAAAAACCCACTACTACAATCTATGCAACATTGTTGATCTTAGAAATATATATACTCTCGCACCCTTTGTCAAACGGTGGCTCCTCCTCACACATATTTCAACATTCAATACAACACCAAACATCAACACAATAGGTGGAAAAACAAAGTATTGCCACACTATCACAAACAAGTAAACCATTTATTCTCCATATTGGTTCCTCAGATGTAAGGTAGTTGAACCCAGTGCCACTCTGATACCAAATTAATATTTCTTAATCACACTTGTATTAATCAAATATTTTTACAATATAAAAACTCAAATGTTTTCTCAAGATGGAAAAATTACTTGATCATACAATTAACTAGTTTAGCAAATCTCTCAACCTCACGTCAATATAGGAATCTAGTTAATGGAGAATATACATCAACCTAATTAGATCTAACAACCTCCTAAAGACTAGGAACAAACTCCTTTACTTAAAAAGCATCACACTTAAGAAAAATAGGAGCTATAACTCTAACATGACATGCTTTTATGAAAATGATAAAATAAGACGCATTCCCTTTATTTTTGAGGTTATAGGTTATAAAATTCTTTATCTTCATCCACTAACCTCTAGATATCATAGTATTCAAAACCAATTGGTTTGAACCAAAAACTAGTCAAATCAATAGGTTCATTAGCTAAAAGGGATGAACCGATTGAAAATGCGGATTAAGCTCATTTGCGGGCTAGATTTTTCCATTAACCAACCATAAAACGGTCATTTTATGACAAAAGTAGTCAATTTTCCCACAAACCAGTTGATTCCATCATCAACCGCTCGATTTTCTACTAGCTTGGCCACCCCATGTAAGTTGTTTTTGGCTTTTATAAGAGGTTTTGAGAGGAAAAAATGGTTATTTCCCTCCAAAAACAACCCCTCCAAACCTTTAAAAGGATGCCTCCCCTTTCATTTTCCTCACACATCTCAACCCTAGCAATGATGGCAATCAATTACAATTTTAAATTCTTAAAGTAAAAGTGATATTCCCTTTATCTTTGTGCGCCATTTCTATTATCCAGCCAGATTGGATAAATGAAGCAAGGGAGGAATGGAAGAATGACGAAGAAGTATGGGCACTTATTCGAAAGTTACAACAAGATTCCAGTACGTCTGATACATTTAGTTGGAAAAATGATTCATTATGGTACAAAGATCACTTATACCTTTGTAATAATTCCCAGTTGAAACAAAAGATTCTTATGGAATCGCACACTTCTCCCTTAGGAGGGCACTCAGGATTTTTAAAAACTTACCATAGGGTTAAGAAGGAATTTTTTTGGGATGGCCTTAAATCAGATATTCAAAATTTTGTGGCGGAATGTTTGGTTTGCCAACAAAATAAAGTTGAAACAATTAAGACACCATGTCTATTACAACCTTTATCCATTCCAAGCCAACTTTGGCAGGAGGTTTCAATGGATTTTATCACAGGTTTACCCAAGTCTGAGGGAAAGAGTGTCATCATGGTGGTAGTTGACAGACTTACCAAGTATGCACACTTTTGTGCATTATGACATCCATTTAAAGCCAGTCCAGTTTCTACTGCATTTATGGAAACAATTCAAAATCTACATGGAAACCCAAAGATTATTGTAAGTGACAGAGATCCCATTTTCACTGGAAATTTTTGGACAGAATTATTTTCTTGTCTTGGTACTCAGTTAGCTCATAGCTCATCTTATCATCCTCAATCTGATGGGAAAACTGAGATAGTAACAAATGTTTGGAAGGATATCTTCGTTGCTTTGTATTTGATAAACAAACACAATGGGTCAAATGGTTGCCTCTAGCTGAATGGTGGTATAACACTTCCGTCCATACAGCAACAAAAATGACCCCATTTATGGCACTTTATGGGTATCAACCACCATCCATCACATCATATTTAAGAGAAAATTCTAAGGTTCAGGCACTGGAACATCACATCGAACATCAACAACAAGTCCTCAAACTCTTAAAGGATAACCTCGTGTTGGCACAAAATAGAATGAAACAACAGGCAGATCAACATTGCAGTGAAAGAAATTTTGATGTAGGTGATTGGGTATTCGTAAGGCTACAACCATATAAGCAAATGTCCCTCAAGCAAGCTAAGAAGGATAATAAATTATCACCAAAGTATTATGGTCCGTACAAGGTGTTGCAAAAGATTGGTACTAGGCATACAAATTGGAGCTTCCTACAGCTTCTCGATTGCACCCAGTGTTCCATGTTTCATGTTTAAAGAAGGTTATAGGCGACAAGCTCCCAGTGCAAACAATATTTCCAGAACTTGACGAGG
>APFE031307237.1:92085-124483 GCA_000404065.3 Pinus taeda
AGAAAGAACTTTGACTCGGTTGAATTATACCAGCCTCTAGCATTCCTGCAACCATACGTTCAATTTCACTCTTTTGGGCATAGGGATATCTGTACGGCCTGATGTTTGGAGGAACACTTCCTGGAATCAGATGAATAGCATGATCATGATCACGAATAGGTGGGAGACCTTTGGGAGTCTCAAATACCTTGGAATGATTGTCCAAGACTATTTGGAGATCTTGAGTAATAGATGATTCCAATGTGGAAGCATCTAGCGAACATAATTGTGCAATTACACCTTTTTGTTCCTTTTTTAGAAGCTTTGTCATACCATTAGCGCTGATTATCTTTCCCGGTTTTCCTGCAATACCTCTTAATACAACTTCCTTTCCTTCCATAGAAAATTTCATGAAAAGTTCTTGAAAATTAAAAGCTATTGTACCCAAGGATTGTAGCCATTGTACTCCTAATACAACATCAGCACCTCCCATTGGAATGGAAAGCATTGGGCTAGTCAATACATATTCTCCCATGGATAACTTGATATTATGGCACTTTCCAGAGAATTTTATTGTTCCTCCATTTGCAGTCATCACTTGACACTCTAGTGCTGGATATAGGAAGCAATTCAATTCTTTTGCTACCCTACAATGAATAAAATTGTGGGTGCTTCCTGAATCAATCAACACTATTACCTTTTTCTTCTTGATTTGTCCTTCTATCCTGATAGTTTGAGGAGTGGTAATTCCTGCCAATGCATTACAAGATATGGTCAGATTTATTTCTTCTTCATCTAGGCTTTGTTCCTCGAGTATATCTTCTTCTTTTGACATTTCTTGCTCCTTTTCTTCTTCCTCTTCACAATCTATGTAGAATAATTTCTTCTCAGCACACTTATGACCTTTAGTGTATTTTCTATCACAACTGTAACAAAGCCCTTTTGCTCTTTTTTCTTCCAATTGTTGTGTGTCAACCTTATAGGTTGTGGAAGACTAGGGGCAACAACACTTCCGTCTTTATAGTTGTGAGTGGTATGCTTCCTGGTTGCCATAATTTCGCTTTCCATTTTTCTTGCTAACTTGAATGCCTTCTAATGAATCAGGTTCCCAAAGGTGAACATATTGTTCGATATTATCCTTTAAAGACCCTATGAACACATCAATCCTATGCTCCTCTGGAATATCTTTTACCCTTATGTTCAATTTTTGGAACTCCTCAATCTGCTCCATTATTGGACCCTTTTGTTTGAGACTTATCAATTGGCTAAAAAAAGTGTTGCTTTTTGTATCCTCATAATGTGCCATCAATTCTTCAGTAAAAATTACCCAAGTGATAAATTGTTTACGAGAGCAAAGACATTGATACCATACAAAATGATTTGGTTCCAAATATAAAGTTGTCATACGTACCTTTTGTGTGTTTTGCCCATTATTAAGATCGAAGAACTGCTCCATCTGTAATATCCATGTGGCAGGATCCTTGCCATCAAACTTCCTCATATCGATTTTTAGAATATGGTGAGTCTTCGATCCAACATTAGAGTCTATGGAATCATGATTAACATTTCTTTTGTTCTCATCATGAGTTTCCTTTAGTACCCTTTCACCCTTATTGACCATTTCTTGTAGCAACTTATTCATATTTATCTTCAATTCTTCCATCTTATCATCCATGCCATCAATTTTAGCTTCTACGCCTTTCTTTAAACCATCGATCTTAGCTTCTACATCTTTCCTTAAACCATCCATCTTAGATTCTGTTGCTTTTTGTGCAAGTGACACTTGTTGCACTTGTTCTTGTAATTTTGATATATCATATAGCATTTCTTCTTCTTCTTCATGAGTCATGCTAGAGCTTCCAGGCTCCTTACTAGGTGTTTGCATTTTATTTTCCTCGGGGCATCAGTTACCGATAATAATGCTCTATTATGCCCTTTGAATTCCTTCAAAATAAATTTTCAAACAAGCTTAAGCAAAAATTTAAGAAAATCTACACACCTTTTTTCACTTTGTAGGAGCTTGATATTGCCTTTGATGTATCTCTGTACTTTCCGATCATATAGTTCTAAATTTGTGATCTATAGTAGCCCTTTGTGTCCTCTTTCCAATGCCACAACTCTGTCCCAAATTGGTTTCTCCAAGGAAGAGTTATGCGAAATCTCCCACAGTGACTTGATTATGGACTAGTTCCGTAGAGCTAACTTGTATGACGTGCCACGAGTCACTGTTTCGACCTCTGGAGCTAGAAATTGCATACAAGAAACTACAGCCCGTCCTCTTTCTGTGCCTTCTTATGAATTTTCAATCCGATCCTTAGAGAGAAAGTTATGACGATTTTCCCCAGGTCACCTATTTGGAATGTAATTCAAGAGTCTGCAAAAAGACCAACTTCCTCAGATCATATCTCCGCAAATGTCGCGTGAAAAGCTATGAAATTCGGACCGATTTCTTCTCAAATGGGTTTTTTTTGTGACTTCTGAAACGTTACAGAAAAAAAGTTATAGCGAAAATGCCACGATGACCTGTTTGGAGCAGCGAAACCCTAGAATCCAAAGCTCTAATCCAAATGTTATAAACCAGCTCAAGAAAGATAGAAAGATAGATCAAACGCCTTAGAATTCAGCCTCTTCGAGGGGCAACCTCCTTTACATTAATAAATGAACAATTCTGGATAATCAAAGGACAAAACCTCCTTCATATATAGGAGCTAGGAGTCACAATATAAACCAGCCGACCTAACAATAATAATATAAAGCCACAAAAATAACAATAGAGGGATTCTATGGGGCACAGTAATAACAATATGGGGGCAATAGGGGGCAACAATATTAATAAGGGGTATAACTATAATAGTAATGGGGTAATCACTAGTATTATAGGGACCCAACAAGAAATAACCATGTTGGAGATATGAAGCACTTGAATCAAGCTATCATCTAAATATAATGACTATCTTATGAGGAAAACAATATGAATAACAAATTTGAAATCTTTAAGATATTTATGGAAACCCATCACATTTGAGAGATTCAATAAATTCCAAAATAGAAAATATAGGAAATTACTTCCATTACTTCTACATTGAAAGATATTCAAGAAAATTATATATTAAAGGATTTTGGTGTACAAAAAATTGATAGTCAAAACCTAAGTTTGCTTTATTGATGCCAATATACTTTTAACATCTTTTCCTACATGATTAAGTGATGATTGTGGCAATATTTAATTATAGGCTACAATTTTGGAAAGCACAAAGACACAACCAACTAAAAACCTCACAATTTTATGGGAATATCAACATTGAGGTATTGAAATTATGAGGAAATTGTTAACTTAACAAATGCAATTTGAAGACTCAAGAAGAGTGTAATGGGTACTTGACGGAACCTCAAATGCATCTTTGTGAGAAACAACTAGTCCTCTCTCAAATTTCTGGAATTTGTATTGCGATATTGAAATTTTCAAGGCTTACGCAACATGGAGACTAAAGAAGAATGTAGTAAGTACTTATAGGAACCTCAAAATAATCAGTAAATAAAATCTCGTCCTCATTATTAAGATCTTCCAAAAGATTATAATTTTTCAAAACCACACTTACCTTATGAAAAACAAGATCTTTCAAAGAAAAATTTATTTATTTCCCAATACAATGTTTTACTAACTATAATTTCAGGCATTGTGAGGTGGTGTTAGTAATGTCACATGTAAATGTTAGTAGATATAATCAGTTGAATACTTAGTGGGAAGCCATTGTGAATAATGGAAATCAACAATTTGGCCAAGCTCATTATTAAGTGCTTCCAAAAACTAGAACTTTATGAAACTACACTAAATTTATGAAAGCCTACATCATCTAAAATAAATTTTATTTATTTTCTAGTATAATGTTTTGACAACAATATTGTCAGGTGTTGCTAGGTGTTGATAGTAACGTCACATGTAAGTGTTGGCAGGTAATGTTCACAGAAGTCAGTGGACTACTTAGTGGGAGGCAATTGTGACAAATCCTAGTGTATTGTGTTTTTATGGGAATATGCTTGGTAGAGAAGACACATTTTTTGGGAGGATAATATCACTTTTTCAGCTTACACACTACTTACCATCTCCTTGCTCAAGCAAGAAGTGTAATATTTTTGGTGGAGGAACATTCATCACTGTGTTCAATGATTTGACTGACGACCTTTTTTGGTCTATTCACGCTATTCATTATTGATATTTTGGTACATATGAAGAGCAGAAAATATTCCAACTAATATATAGATACTCATATAATTTGAGTGACTACTCATCCAACTATTTATCCATATTTTTTTCCTTTATATTTTCCTCAAAACTAACACAAAATATATCTTGAAGAGTATATATGTTTTTATTCTCTTTGTATTTTCCCAAAACTAACGCAAAATATGACTTGAAGAGTATATATAATGTTCATATAACCTTTTATTCTCTTTGTATTTTCCTCAACACTTACACAAAAGATAACTTGAGGAGCATAGGGATCCTTATTGGTTCAATGTCAAGGTATAGATTGTTATTTCCAATACAACCTGATTAGTGTGACAAACCAACTTGTCCAACTTATCTCCACAGGAAATTTGAGCAATGACATGTGGAAATCATAATTTAGCATTGAAATTTATTAAAACATAATTGATAACGATTTGAAGTACTTTTTAGAATACATTAACAGTTTAGATAACAATCTTCAAGACTTTGGTAGAAACAATAATATATTCATTGATAGAAATATGAAGCACTTCTCATAATACATGAACATTTCATTTAGTGATATTCATAACTTGTAGAAAAAAAATTATATCCAAAAATTACTTTACAAAGAGAGGGAAAGATGTCATTCAATGTAGCAACATTTATGACTTGGCCTACATCCAAGTCTGTCAAATTCAACCTTTATTTGTAAAATCATGCCCTTTAGCTTCACTCCAAATCATTAGAGAAAATAATTTAAAGACGTTTAGAATAGTTATTGTGTAAAAAATTCTCCAACCTACAATAAAATCACAGTTAGAGGAGGTATGAACAGACCAAAAATATATTTTATGTAGCCCATGAATTGTATCACATAACCAGAGATAAGAGCAGGACCAACATAACACCCACCAATCAAAATATTCTACTATGAAAAAGAGAGAACTCCAACTGCATATCTTATTCATTGTATCACATAAACATAGATAAGAGTAGGTCCAACATAACACCCATTTGGGAATTACAAATCCTCAATAAAAAAAGGAAACTAATGTCTTCGACAATGCAAACCTTATGGATCCTTAATAAAAAAAGGAAATTGATGTCCTAGGAAATGCAAATATTATGGATCTTGAATGAAACTGGTGACGACCATGTACCCATTATCATTAGTTTTGATCAAAATCAACTATTGTTATAAAGAAATATAATAGCAACAACTCTTGACACCATTCGCAAAGAGGAAACACTATAGTTTGTAATTATCAAATTCCTAGATTAATATACCACCAACAACACATTCTACCGACCTAGAGGCAAAATCCTCTTCAATCTTGATTGCTATATTGTAGGTCAACACCCAATAGAGGAAACAATCTTTAGACATGCACAATTAGGGTTGTTTTATACAACGTGCATTTAAACAAGGGTGTGTACCTTATTTCTCCTTGAAACAGTCTACATGGAGCACAAAACCAACAAATATAGTTCTTAGCATAAAATTTGAACACAAAATGAAAAGAAGAAAATCATATAATTATAGTAGTTTCACTGACATCCACAATATTCAGAAAGATAATTCTAGTTTCATAATGCATATCTTTGTACATTCTTAAAATAGTGTTTTATTCTTAATCTAGTGAGATGTCGACATGTATGAGATAAAACCTTGGAATCTAACTGAAGGAGAACCATAAAAAATTCTTCGATACATTTACTTTCCTTCAGAAGAAAATATGGAAAAGTTCACTAGAACTTAGGAACTCATGGAAACTTCCAACAAATTCCTCAATTGTTCCCCTCCCTTGAACTGATCCAAAACCTTCCATTTGAAAAAACAACTATATGGACTAGCAAAAAACCCTAAGGTTTGAGACTTTAGGTTCCCCTATTCAGTTTCCAATGACCTATGCTACCTCTGCAAGTATTCTTAGCTTTTCCTATTTTTCCATTGCCCTCGTGACTCTTCTACTTTTCTTCTTTGGGGTCTTGTCAGTTTTTGGAGCTTATGGTACTTATTTTGCTAACAATCCCTCCTTATCTCTAGCAGGCTCTACTTCATTTTCATCTTCAATGTGAATAGGCTCCTTAAGCTTGGGATTCAATTTAACTTTCAATCCCCACCTTAGTTTGTTTGTGGGTCTTGTTCTTGGCCTCCTTGAATATTTTATTATATGGCCACGTTCCTTAGGATCTTCACCCTTATTTCTACCTTCCTCCATGGTCTTGTTGAGAATAATACTGAGAGGGGGGGTGAATCAGTATTATCAGGATAATTATTCTTTTTCAAAACAACTGATATACGCTACTTCAATTTAATAAACTTGCGTATGTACGCAATTATGCAGAAGGAAACCCGCGTATACAGAACATGCTTTTACTTTACTTAATCTTTCGGATGATGATTGTTAGTTAGTGATGCAGAATCAAATAACAGTATCTAGAGACAGTAAAACAGAGCAGAAAGACAATCAGACACAAGAACACAAGATATAAGGTGGAAACCCAATGTGGGTGAAAACCACCTGCTACAATTCGTCTCTATCTTCCTTTTAAATTAGAAAACTTCTTTTACAATGTACTGGTGCAGTCTTTTTACCAGTACGCAGGCTGCAACCTGCAGAGAGCTACAACTCTCTCTCATTCTCCAGTTTCTCCTGGAAGGGAGCTACAACCCCCTTTAGCTTTTGCACTAGCCAAGATACTAGTACGTAGGTGCTGGCCTACATAAGGCTACAACCTTCTCTTTCTTCCAGGGACCACTTTTCATCAATTTTCAAATTGGATCCATGAACCTCAAACAATCATCAAGAATCAACCGATCTCCTTTTCACCAACTAGATCTGAAACAAGTAGATACTTTTCTGACAGCTGTACACAGAACACTGTACTAGAAACCACACAGCAGAAACAGAACCCAAAACACAGCAGCAATAAGCAGAAACATCTAGATCACAACTTAATGCATATACGCATTTTCAACAGTCTGCAACTTGCGTGCATACGCATCTGCGTATGGAACAACCTGCGTATACGCGCCTTTACTTCCCTTAAACTGCGTGTATACGCGACTTCACTTTACTGAACCTGCGTACAGATCTATAAAGGACAACACACTCTTCCAGATATTCAATCACTAATTAACCCAGATTATAGATCAGATAAGCGCCACACCAAGCAGATCAAAATCATACAGAGATACTATCATTTAGGCTTAAAGATTATGACCCATGAATAGACCTTATCCTTCCTTTTGTGCTAAGGTTCCTCCTTCCTTCAGATCCAGATCTGCGTCACCATCCAATATACCAGCTCTAGAACTTTTCAGATCTTCAATAATAATCCAGATGGTAATTTGTCACAAGATCTCCTTTCTCTTTTATAGTTCTAGGCCTTCCCCAATACCATGGTTCAAAACCATAACATTTCAATACCATGAACCCAAAACAATGGATCGACACAATTGACGAGACGCCATGGTCCAAAACATAGGTTCAAGTTCTAAGATCTAACTGCCATGGACCAAAAGGATGATCACCAACATATACACGCTTTTGTAAAGAATAACCCGCGTGCATACGCGCCTTCGTCTAGATGAACCTGCGTATATGTCTTTTTCTATTTTCTGAGAGTCTGAACTGAGATCTGTTACCAAAGAGGGTTGCCATCAAGGACAACACCTGTGCCATAGCTCCAAACCTGTGCCATAATGCCAACAGTTTTCAATTGGCCTACATCATTCTTAAGGTATCTTTTTCTTTTAGGTTAAACAGGGTACTATAGCCTTTCATGTTAAGCTTTACACATGTTTGTAGTAGAACTTGAATACAATCTGAAATCGATATAGCAGAGTTTTGTGAAGAAATATCGTTGCTGCTCATATGCTTGACTGTGGGAGATTATTACTTTTCACTTGAAAACTAGTTCAGTGATCAGCAGGTTGTCCACAAGGAAAGAAAATAAAATGCACTCAAACCTAATCCTCATGGTTATAATGGAAAATTAAAGATGGTATTCATGCAAGTTTTGTAAACATGGTAATTTCTCAATTTTATATCTTAAGCCATTAGAAGCTCATAGATGAAAAACTGCTGAAAATTGCCAACATTGTGATAAATTGCGCTGTTAAACACTTAATGAAAAATTGCTGAAATTCAAAAGCCATAACTGCTAATATTAAATTCTTTGAAATAAAAGTTCTTGTTCCCCTTTTTCTTTACTTTTCTATCCTTATAATTAAAATTTTAACATTACCATTAATAGTTCATGATGTTTGAGAGTGATTCTAACCTCATTGGACTTCATACAATGAAAGTAGAATTCCATATCCCATTCAGATGTTAGGAATAAAATATATATAAATAATATAAATATAAGTAATGAGGATAATTGTATTAATGATTAGTTAATTAGTGATTAGGTTGAAGAGGCATGTCTAAATGGGACATGACTTTCCATGAAGAGGCACATGCCTAATATATAAGCAGGCTCCTCACTCTCATTGTATCATCATTCTTATTCGTACATTCTAATATATAATCTTGTATCTCAATGGAGATCTACATATTCCAAGTCTTCTGGAGTATTTAAACTAGAACTAACTTTGTTCGCTTGATTTGGTATCAGAGCAGTTCGATCCTTTGGCCGCTTCACCGCTGTACAGAGTGTGAAAATTTCTGAATCTAGACACAGAAATCCTACTACAATTATTGGTTTAGCATCTCTTTCTTGTTATTTCATTCAACTAGTTATTTAATTTATAAACAATGATGAAAAACACTACTGCAGACTACCCTGACATACATATCATGAACTGAAACAATAGATGAGACGAACACACAAGGGACACCGTTATTTTTGGACAACACGTCCCTGGAAAAACCCAATGCGGGAAAACCGATGCAGTAGATAGAGGGTTTGTATTATTAAGCAAGCATAATCTGAGTACAACATGTTGCCTCTCACACCAGCTAACCTTACAGAGAAATCACGACAACAAGAAATATATATGAGGGTTTACCTCATTCTCCAAGTCACAACTGATCCACTGAGTGGCTTGACTCCGACAAACACTATGAAATCCCAGCGCAATCACTGCTTGGGCCAACGTCTTGCCTCTAGGAGACTGCGTCACCCCTTCTGCTGGATCGATTTGCTGGAGGAACACTGATGTACAACCCTTTCGGCTCAGGACCTCGCTTCTCTGGCAAAATATCGGACTTCTAACGAATACTCTGCACTGCCACTGCAAGGGACCCTCCTGGCCTGCGTCAGCACTGCGTGAGCCCCTTCCTGGGTTGTGTAGGGCTCTGCGCTACCTCTCTGATGCTACTGCTGCCTCTCTGCCCCGTACTCTTTGGCTCGAAATTCCTTTCCGATCCAAATGTCTGCTTTTGCCCCTCTCCCTGCAACTCATATCATTGGTTCGATTTTCTCAACAAACCACGCCCCAGAAAAATCGAACTGATTTGATCACTTGGTGTATCTCCAATTGACCCTCAAGCCTCCTCTTATACTTTTCTTCTTGATGAATCAACAACCGAGACTAAGTCCCTAAGCAACAGCTAAGATTAAAACAAACTTGATCCTCGTCTTTTAGAAGCTTCTCATCCATATTTTTATTTATACCCATTAGTATTTTTATTTTCCTAAGTTTAGACTTAGGAACTCCATTAAAAATATTAATTATTTTAATAACTCACAAACTGAGTGGAGTTTCTCCAAACGATTTCTAGGCCTTGGAGATCTCATGTATTTTAGCCCCTCCACAAAATTTCGGAACTAGACACATACGATGCTATCCAAAATCAACACTCCCTCTTAGCGATGAATGTGCTCTAGCAATACTTCCCAATAGAAGCATCGCAGTGATCCATTGCATCGATCCTCTGTGTTGCTGATGCTTGGCCCGCTACCCTTCATGGGTGCAGAGAAGCTCATTGCTATGTGCAAACGATATTTGGCTTTGTATTTTGAGACGAAGGACATCAACTTGATGCATTACTTATTAGGGATGGAGGTGTGGGCAGCTAAGTAAGATCTTCCTTAGACTAGGGAAATATGCAGCTGATATTCTAAGAGATTTGGGATGGTTGACTCAAAGTTGGTGGATCCCATGTCGTATAGACAACTGGTTAGTTCATTGGTGTATCTGGTTAACACTACGTCAGATATCTACTTTGCTATAAATAGCCTAAGCTAGTTAATTGTGGAATCCAAGCAAGTGCATTGGATTGCAGTGAAGCATGTGCTTAGGTACTTGCATTGTACAATAGCGTATAGACTGAGATATGTCAGGAGTGATGGAGTGAAGCTGTAGTGATATATAAACTTAGATTGGGTCAGAATTGTAGTGGATAGGAAATGCACCTCAACATGCTACTTCAACTTGGGATCGATAGTGGTATCATGGTTCAACAAAAATCAAGTATTCACGGCACTTAGTTCAATAGAGGCAGAGTATATGAAATCTAGTGTGGTGAGTTATGAGTCTATTTGGCTTCACAAGTTGCTCACATGATCATTTCGTTAGGAGTTGGAGGCCATAATGATACATTGTGATAATTAGAGTTGCATCAAATTCTCAGAGAATCTAGTGTTCCCTGATAGGTCCAAGCATATTGAGATTAAATATCACTTCATCAGAGACAAGGTCCATAGAGGAGTAGTGAAGCTTGGATGTATCTCCGCAAATGAGTAGGTTGTTGATATTTTGACCAAGCCCTTGGTAAAGGGGAAGTTTGTCTTCTATAGAGATTTGTTAGGAGTGGTGCATAATACCTTCTCGCTAAAAGAAGGTGTTGAAGTTTAGCAACAAACATGTATTGTTGCATAGGTTAGGTGTCAAGTATGCACGAGTCATCCAAAGTATCACTTAGGAAACTTGCTTAATTTGAGTAAGTCATTTTTATGATTTTCCTAAGTCTAACTTAGGAAAAGCACATTAATTAATTTTGGCTATTGAGCTAGGAAAATCTAAGGAAATGTAATTTAATTATGTTAATGACTTAGATTTAATCTCAACCATTGATCTCAAGTGAGGTGGGATCTAATCTCAACCATCAACCACTTTGGAGATTAGGGTTAGGGATTTAGCTCAATGATGAATTATAAAAGACAACTTGATGAGAGAAGAAGACATATTTGTGAAGAGCATTTTCTCAGCGAGAGAGTTCAACAAAAGGTGAAGACTTTCATTTAGAGGTCAAGGCTAAGGGAAGAAAATATGAAGAGGATTTCATTGGCAAGAGACATTCCTAACAAGATTGTACAATTTTAGCAGATCAACAAGGAGCAACCGCACATATGAGGCCACATTTAGCTAGAGGTCTCACACGTGCTACACAGGGAGGGTTTGTACAACTAGTACAACTGCCCGGGTGTGCATGAGTCCAAATCGACCATACAATTGAGGGCAAGTTGCAGGATGAAGCAAATAGTGGGTCATTGGGGTGTTTTAGAGGAGATTTGGAGGGTCGTACAATTGTTACAAATGCCCCAAAAATATTTGTATTTGTTGTAGCTTATAATTTTCAAAAGGGTCATTTTTCCTAGGTAGGGAGCCCTCACTTTTTTGAGTAATAAAAGTGAAGTTCAGTTGGAGGGCTAATTCTATATGAGAATTATTTTCTGTGTTTGCTGTCATTGTAAATCTCTGAGTTAAAATTACATTGTGTTTTATCCAATAAGTGTAGATTTAAATTTCTGAGTTATAAATTGACTAGGAATAATAAAATACATTTGGAATTAGAAGTTTAACACAAGGTTGCTTGGGAGCGGGGAGCAACATTTTCAAAAGCTCCAGGGTTGGGAGCTAATTTTTGTATAATATATATTTTTATATATTTTGATGCATATATGTTAACAAAAGCATGTAGAATGATGAATTAGATATAAACAACATAAAACATGGATTAAACCATATAACATCAATCATTTAGAAGTTATAATATTCATTAACCACATGTCCACAGATTACAAGTTCTCACTTATATAGCATGTAAGGGTGCACATAACCAAAATAGCATGGAGTGCAACTCATCTCTGAACCAAAAATACATCAACAAATAGGCTCTAGATGGCCTCTAGCATCCAAAAAAATCATGCTACAAAAAATACCTACATATCATCAAAATCATTGCCTATCTTGGGATCTTTGTCATTAATATCACCCTCTAAGCATTAACATAAGATAGAAAAACCGTAGCATTTCAAGTCAAGATTTTGCTTGAGTGGTGCGTACATTTTTAGTAGGGTCATAATAGAGGAGTTTGACAACCAATGTCCCTAACATCAAAGTACTTGGTGCTCTTGATTAAATACGAGTTCCACACCCTAGTACATGAGAAAATCCAATGGAAAGATTGCAATCCCCCCAATCTCGAAATCCTAAAAAATTGATAAGTTTGTTGGGATTTGAGTGAGATCTAAAATTCTACTTTCTCCATATGAAATCCAATGAGGTTGGAACTATTCTCAAACGCTTGAGTCATTTCATGGTAATGTTAAAAATTTAAGTCACTTTTACCTTTTTTTTGGGTGAAAAAGTAAGGGAGCAATTTTGTTTTTTTGCGGAAGCACACTCCCGATTTGCTACCGCTTTGAGCACGCTTCGTGAGCGGATTCGGGGGAGGGGGGCTGGTCCCCCGCAGCCCTGGTTTAACAAATTGTACAATACTGCTCTTGTCTTAACATTCATTCAACCACCAAAACTGCAAACCACACCACCACTGTCTTGTTGGAAACATGACATTTAACTTGTACTTGCCATAAATATAAAATGCTAGTTATAGACATTCCCAAAGAATGTGTTTCTCCAAAAGGTGGAAAAACAAAAAGCATAATAGATTGATCATGAAGAAATCAAGCATTAGTCTATCTTCAAAAAATAAAAAAGCAAGTTAGATTGGTCATCTTGCATGCAACTAAAAGCAATCTTGTTCGACTCACCTTTTTACAAAGATCAAGAATATGTAATCATCACTAACATTTAGGCCTGATGAAACTTACTCTGGAAGGAATACTGATCAATGTCAATGTCTAGACTCTGAATGCATCTGAAATGAGACTAGTGGGATGGAATGTCGCTAGACCTTAACCATCCGGTTGCATGAGTACTATTGTGGGTCAACAAGCCTTCAATAGAGAAAAATACAAGAAGTTGGGAATGTCTAAAGTCTAGGTGTGATCAGGAGATGCTAGCAAATAGAAATTCATTGGTCAATTGACAACAATCATTGTTAAGAAGCAGATTTTAGTTCAAAGTGATTTGATAGTTTTAAAGATCTATTACAACAAAAAACCCTGACCGTGGAACAACAAAAGTTGATTGAAAACTTACAAACCTTTGACTTTGAATATTACTTAAAAAGGAAAAAATTGATGTGGTCGTAGATGCGCTTTCCAAAAAGGATGAAGAGATAAATTCATATACAATGTTCATCATTGTACTTGATGATGAGGACATAATACATCAAAGACCTTGAAAAAACCCAAATTAGATATAGAAAGCATTACAAA
Source organism: Pinus taeda (assembly GCA_000404065.3). NCBI lineage: Eukaryota > Viridiplantae > Streptophyta > Pinopsida > Pinales > Pinaceae > Pinus > Pinus taeda. The sequence goes on from APFE031307237.1 coordinate 105,797, forward strand.
TTTGACTTCGAAAAATTATATCCTTTGGTATAAAGATTGCATCTCCCTACCTCCTGCCAAATTTAAACATAAACTTTTTTAGTAATTACACGAGTCACCACAAGTTGGTCATGAAGGTTTAATAAAAGCATACTTTGACACAAGGATATCTTTCCACTGAAAAGGAATGAAGAATGATAAAAGTAACAAAAGTGATGTCTTCCCTTACTGTGATTTAGTACAGCCCTACATATCCCAAACCAAAAATGGTAAGAGCTTTCAATGGGCTTTATAGAGGGATGTCCATTTTTAGAAGGGAAAGATATAATTTTTATGGTGGTAGGTAGACTAACAAAATATCCACATTCTATATCTCTCTAAAAAGGTTATGAGGACAAGTAGTAGAGGCATTTCCCAAAAATATATAAATTGCATGGTTTTCCAAAGCTGATTGTAAGTGACTGCAATCCCAATTTTAAAAGTAACTTTATGAGTCAATTATGTAAGTAGGTTGGATTACCTTTCACAATGAATTCTACATTCCATCCCCAATTTCACAGACAAATTGAAACAATCAACAAATGTATAGAAACATACCTTCAATTTTCTTATTTGACAAGCACAACAAATGGTTGCATCTAGCAGAATGGTGGTAGAAATTCAATTATCTGTTGGGGTAGCATCGGATGTGCTCTAGCCATGAAAATTGGTGGAGAGGCTAAAGCACATGAGATCTCCAATACCCAGAAATAGTTTGCGAATAATCTAACCAGTTTAGGAGATATTAAAATAATTAATATTTTTAATGGAGTCCCTAAGTCTAAACTTAGGGAAAATAAAATATTAATGTGAATTAATATAAAACTGAGTTAGAATGGTCCAAAAGTCATGGATCAAGCCAAGCCTAATCTTAGTTGTTGATTAGGGACTTAATCTCGGTCGTTGAATTGTCAATGAGAAAAGTATAAGAGGAGGCTAGAGGGTCACTTGGAGAACACACTTAGTTGATCAAGAATTCGATTTTCTGGGGCAGGGCTTGCTGAGGAAATCGAAGGAGTGATCAGAGTTGCAGCTGAGGGGCAGTGAATACAGAAGCAGAGAGGCAGAGAGGGTACCGGGAGCATCAATGCAGAAGCTGGGAGAGGGTTGACGCAGAACCAACCAGAGGCCATGCAGAGGCAACCAAGATCTGCGTAGTGCCAGAGAGAGCTAGCGTGGGTGACGTAGGGGCTCCAGAGGTTGACGTAGGGCTAGTTGGGGTGATGTTGGGTTGACGCTGGGCCAAATAGGCTGACGCGGACCCTAGATTTGACACTGGGAAATTTCGTGGGACATATTGGAGCTAAGAGCTGTGGGATTGTACATCCATGGTTTTTAGTCGGAATATCTGTCTTCGACTGATAGGTACTAGTGCCGAGAGCATTCTCTTATAGGTGCTTGGTTAATTATAGCCGTTATAGGTTTTGCTATGACTATTTAACATGCAGCCTGGATCTGATTCTTCAACTTGTCCTGACGATGAACCACACTGGTTGGTTTGAAACGCGTCGACAAATGGTCTATCATGTGATTTACGCCAAAAAACTTTCTCATAACTTGATATGGATCACAGAAGCCTCAATTCAACGAGAGCATTCTTTGTTGGGTGAGCCATTTCTGGCACCCAGATTGTATTCTGAAATTGCTTAATAATAAAACCCTCAGATAGCTGCACTGGTTTTCTCACATTGGGTTTTTCCAGGGACATTAGTCCAAAAATAACGGTGTCCCTTGTATGTTTGTCTATTATTTCAGTTGATGATCTGTATATGAGTTGAGACTGCATTTGTGTTTATTTTCAATATTTATATGGTTAAAATAATCTGTTAAGGAATATCAATAAACAAGTAGGGGAAATAAACCAGATAATGCTGGAAGAATTTCTGACGTGTTAGACTTAGAAATTTCAACATGGTACCGGAGCGTGGTTGCAGATCACAGGAGAACTGAGGGCATCAACTGAGCAGAGCAGCAGTAGTAGAAATAGTTGTCCCGAGTGACAGAAGTTGTTCCTAGTGGAAAAGCAACAAGGGGTGACGCAGTGCCTGTGTCATCAAGTTTGAGCCAGAAGAAGGATCAATGCAGTGGCAGAAAGGAGCAGATTTGACCTACGCAGTGTTCGGGCATCTTTCTCAGTCAAGAAGGATTGACGCCCGTGGCTAGGAGGTGCGGATTTTGCTAATGTCGGGATTGTACAGAGTCTAGAGGCTCTAACATTCAGTTTGCTGGGGCATAGGAGGCTATGGAGAAGTTGCAGAGTGAAGCTCGTGGGGTACTGTGGTCAGAACAATACCTAACAAGGCAAGACCAAGGAGGAGGGAATTGCTACTGAGGATTTCTAGCCAAGAAATCCGGATTAGTGGTGCAACTACACTAACGATCAGAGTGGGGGCATCTTGACATTGGCAAAGGGGTTTCTAGGAGGGAAATCGAGGCTCAAAGGGAGTCACACCGAGAACTTCCAGGAGGGAAGTAGAGAGACTCGAAAGAGGAGCAGCGAGATGGCAACGAATGGGGTAAGAGATTAGGACAGACTGGATGTAGCCTCAAACTTTGTAGTTTGGAAGCAGTAAGGGAGAGGCTTCTGAGACCAAGGCTGCACCAACAAGGGCAGAGAAAGAAGTGGAGACAGATGATGACTGTGCCATGAGTGCTCATGCACCTCGTGAGAGGAAGTGGGGAGGCATTAAGCTGTAGTTAGACGGACTATAGGTGATGAGGGGCAGGATCCTCGAGGTACCCAACCTCTTGGATTATACCTTGCTACGGGAGCCCTGAAGAGGAGTAACAGAATTGACGGAGATGTCAGAGTTGGGAGATCAATTACTTACTTCTCAGTAACTAAGTTGCAGTGCAACCATGAGCAGTGGTAGTGCTATGGGCAACACGATGCAACATGATGAAAGGGATTACAGTGCAGATGCAACAGTGGCAATGGCAGGGCCATGGGCAGCAGCACGGATGAAGAGGGAGCTGCTGCACAGATGCAATAGTGGTTGTGGCAGGGGCCATGGGTAGCAGTGCATGATGCAGGAATGCAAAGGATTTTGGGCAACAGGCCTAGCATCAGCACAAGGACCGATGCCGGATGATCAGGGTGATGCTCAGTGAGGAGTACTACTAGAGCACAGTCCTCGCTAAGAGGGAGCGTTGATTTGGGGTAGCATCAGATGTGCTCTAGCCATGAAAAGTGGTGGAGAGGCTAAAGCACATGAGATCTCCAATACCCAGGAATGGTTTGGGCAGAATCTAACTAGTTTGGGAGATATTAAAATAATTAATATTTTTAATGGGGTCCCTAAGTCTAAACTTAGGGAAAATAAAATATTAATGTGAATTAATATAAAATTGAGTTAGAATGGTCCAAAGTCATGGATAAAGCCAGATCTAATCTTAGTTGTTGATTAGGGACTTAATCTCGGTCGTTGAATTATCAATGAGAAAAGTATAAGAGGAGGCTTGAGGGTCACTTGGATAATACACCGAGTTGATCAAGAATTCGATTTTCTTGGGCAGGGCTTGCTGAGGAAATCGAAGGAGTGATCAGAGTTGCAGTTGAGGGGCAATGAATATAGAAGTAGAGAGGCAAAGAGGGTATTGGGAGCATCAGTGCAGAAGCTGGGAGAGGGTTGATGCAGAACCAGCCAGAGGCCACGCAGAGGTAGCCAGGAGCTGTGCAGTGCCAGAGAGAGCCAGGGTGGGTGACACAGGGGCTCCAGAGGCTGACACAGGGTTAGTTGGGATGACGTTGGGTTGATGCTGGGCCAGGGAGGCTGACGCAGACCCTAGAGGCCGACGTTAGGAGATTTTGTGGGACAGATTGGAGCTCAGAGTTGTGGGATTGTACATCTAGGGTTTTTAGCCGGAATATTTGTCTTCGACTGAGAGGTACTACTGTCAAGAGCATTCTCTGTTGGGTGAGCCATTTCTGGCACCCAGATTGTATTCTGAAACTGCTTAATAGTAAAACCCTCAGATAGCTGCACCAGTTTTCCCGTATTGGGTTTTTTTGAGGACATTAGTCCAAAAATAATGGTGTCCCTTGTGTGTTTGTCTATTATTTCAGTTGTTGATCTGTATATGAGTTGAGACTGCATTTGTGTTTATTTTCAGTATTTATATGGTTAAATAACTTGTTAAGGAATATCAATAAACAAGTAGGTGAAATAAACCATATAATGCAGTAAGAATTTCTGACTTGTTAGACTTAGAAATTTCAACACATCGGATTTCCTCTAGCCACGAAAATTGGTGGAGAAGCTAAGGCACATGAGATCTCCAATACCCAGAAATGTTTTGGGCAGAATCTAACCAGTTTGGGAGATATTAAAATAATTTATATTTTTAATGGAGTCCTTAAGTCTAAACTTAGGGAAAATAAAATATTAATGTGAATTAATATAAAACTGAGTTAGAATAGTCCAAAAGTCATGGATCAAGCCAGAATTAATCTTAGCCGTTGATTAGGGACTTAATATCGGTCGTTGAAATGTCAACGAGAAAAGTATAAGAGGAGGCTTGAGGGTCACTTGGAGAACACACTGAGTTGATCAAGAATTCAATTTTCTGGGGCAGGGCTTGCTGAGGAAATCGAAGGGAAGGAGTGATCAAAGTTGCAACTGAGGGGTAGTGAATGCAGTAGCAGAGAGGTAGAGATAGTACCAAGATCATCAGTGCAAAAGGAGAGGGTTGATGTAGAGCTAGCTAGAGGCCACGCAGAAACAGCCAGAGGCCATGCAGAGGTAGCTAGGAGCTGTGCAGAGCTTGAGGAGGGCCAGCGTGGGAGACGTAGAGGCTCCAGAGGCTTACACAAAGCCCCGAGAGGTTGACACTGGGCAGACGTTGGGCTAGAGAGGCTGACACAGACCCTAGAGGTTGACGCTGGGAGATTTCGTGGGGCAGATTGAGGCTGATATCTATCTCCGACTTAGAGGTACTATTGTTGAGGGCATTCTCTGTTGGGTGAGCCATTTCTGGCACCCAGATTGTATTTTGAAACAACTTAATAATAAAACCCTCAGATAGCTGCACCGATTTTCCCGCATTGGGTTTTTCCAGGGATATTAGTCCAAAAATAAATGTGTCACTTGTGTGCTAGTTTTTCCTTCAGTTGATGATCTCTATGTGTTGAGACTGTACTTGTATTTATTTTCAGTATTTACATGGTAAATAAGTTGTTAATTAACAGAACAAGTAGAAAGAAATAAATCAGATAGTACAGGAAGGATTTCTAACAGTTAGACTTAGAAATTCCAACATGGTATCAGAGCGTGGTTGCAGATCACAAGATAACTGAGGGCATTAGCCGAGCAGAGCAGTAGCAACAGAAACAACTGTCCCGAGTGACAGACGCTGTTCCTAGCGGAAAAGCTGTAAAAATTTCTCATTTCCCACCCTGGTTTTCAGTTTCACCTTATTTCTCCAAAATAGTTAAATGCCCTTTCCCATATCCATACATTCAACAACTGGAAAATAAATTTTGTTGAAAACACAAATTCTGGAAATATTACAGAATGTTGGAAAATGCAGAAATAAATATCAGCACATACAAACAGCCATTCAACACATTTAAACACATTGATTTTTGGTCAAGGTGACCCTGGAAAAACCCCTACAACTCTTGGGGAAAACCAGTTCGAAATCTCCTTATTTCTGGAAAATCCTTTTTACAGTGAGAGAAATATTCAGCAAAAAAATCAGCAAGCAAACTTTTACAACTTATCTCGTTTTCCGTGCCTCAGCGAACTGGAAAAACTTGCAAACAACAAAACAGAACAACAATAAATGTTGTACGGCCTCCTCCATTTTTGTGCCCAAATTTCAGCCTTAAATGCTGCTGTACGGATTGCCTAGAAAAGCGTGCAAGCTGCCATAAATGATGCTGTACGGTTTTCCTCGATTTCCGTGTAGAAAAACAACAGTACAGCTGTACAAATTTCTGCCTAGAAATGCGTGCCAAGGTACAACCACTTGCTGTACGGATTTCTGCTCCTCGATTTCTGTGCACTCGCTGTACGACCTCCTTGGAATCTGAACCAAAACTGCTATACGGCCTTTCTAGAAAATCGTGCCCAATATCTGCCTTTCACTGTGTGCTAACTCAGCTGTACGAACTTGCTAAAATGCTGCCTTGGAATGTGTGCCAAGCTGCTGCCTCCTTCTCCTCCCTGTCCAGAAATCTCCCTTGCTCTCTTGCTCTCCTTCTCTCAAACTGCTCATGAAAGAATGAATGACCTTTTCCTCCTTTAATCTAACCCTAAGTGACTTTTGGGGAATCCCTAAATCCAATGGCTGAAATAGGTTGAGATCTATGGCTGAGATTAAATGCTCATTTAAATCTCACTTTTTATTTTTTAATTCACCCCATTTTAATAAAGACCCACTTAGTCATTTATGTCCAAAGTCACTTTTCCTTTCTAATTTTATATTGACTTGATTAAAGTCACTTTAAATTTAGACTTTAGTAACTTTATCACTTAAAGTTACTTTTAAATTAGATCCGACTTTATAAAAATTATAAAGTCATTTTAGGAGAAAAATTAAATTCTTTTGGACACTTTTCCCTAGGCCAAAGATCAAAGCCTTAGGGAACCACCTGTCCTCTGGTACCAAATTTCAACAAACGCAGCAAGGAAGGGGTGACGCAGTGCCTGCGTGATCAGTTCGAGCCGTGAAGAGGATCAACGCAGTGGCAGAGAGGAGCAGACCTAACCTACGTAGTGCCCGATCATCTTTCTCAGTGAGGAGGGATTGACGCCCGTGGCCAGGAGGTGCGGATTTTGCTAGTGTCGGGATTGCGCAGAGCCTAGAGGCTCTAACTTTCAGTTTGCTGCAGCATAGGAGGCTGTGGGTAAGTTGCGGAGTGAAGCTAGTGGGGTACTGTGGTCAGAACTGTACCTAACAAGGCAAGATCAAGGAGGAGGGAGTTGTTGCCGAGTATTTCTAGCCAGGAAATCCGGATCAGTGGTGCAGCTGCACTAACGATCGGAGTGGGGGCATCTCGACATTGGTAGAGGGGTTTCTAGGAGGGAAATCGAGGCTGAGAGGGAGTCACACCAAGAACTTCTAGGAGGGAAGTACAGAGACTCGGAATAGTCGAAAGAGGAGCAACGAAATGGCAGTGAACGGGGTAAGAGATGAGGACAGACTGGACGAAGCCTCAAACTTTGTAGTCTGGAAGGCCAGGATCTTGTCTGTTCTAGATAGGAATCGTCTCGAGCACTTCGCCTTGAACATTATAGCGATCCTAGTTGACCTAGATGAGAACGAAAAGTACCAGGAGGCAATTGCGAGGGCCAAGAGCATCATCCTTGACGGGGTCAAGGACCATGTAGTACCACATATTGCCGAAAAGGACACGACAAATGCGATGTGGGAGGCCCTGACGAAATTGTATCAGCATACTTCCATGCACAGGAAGATGCTACTGGAAAATCAGTTGCAGTCATACCAGATGCAGAAGGGAGAACAGATAGACACCTTCCTTGGTCGATTGAAGGAGATCCGGGATCAGCTAACTTCCATAGGGGCCACGCTGGATGAGGAGATGATGGTAAGGACCGCATTGAATGCGGTCTTAGAGGATTGGGAGGTATTTGTCTAGAGCATATTGGGCATGTCGACACATCCAGTTCGGGAGGAACTATGGGCGACTCTTCGTCAAGAAGAGATCAGAAGGCTAACCAAGGTTGGAAGCAGCGCAAGGGGGTCAGAATCAAGGAGGAAGAGGAGGATGCTGCCCTAGCATCTGAGGGAAACCAAGATAAATGGAAGAAGGACCTATCCAAGGTCAAATGCTTCCACTATGGGGATTGGGTCACTATGCGAGCTAGTGTCCGAGGAAGAAAAGCAAGGGAGAGGCTTCTGAGACCAAGGCTGCGTTAGCAAGGGTGGAGAAAGAAGTGGAGACAGATGATGACTGTGCCATGAGTGCTCATGCACCTTGAGAGAAGAGGTGGGGAGACATTGAGTTGTAGTCAGATGGACGACAGGCGATGAGGGGCAGGATCCTCGAGGTACCCAACCTCTTGGATTATACCTTGCTATGGGAGCCCTGAAGAGGAGTAGCAGGACTGGCAGATGTCGGTGGAGACGAATGCGGATGGGGTGACAGAGGGAGCATCAACATCGAGAGTGTTTCTAGCCTGACGGAGATGTCAGAGTTGGGAGATCAGTTACTTATTTCTCAGTAACTGAGTTGCAGTGCAACAGTTAGCAGTGGCAGTGCTATAGGTAACGTGATGCAACATGATGAGAGGGGCTGCAGTGCAGATGTAGCAGTGGCAGTGGTAGGGTCATGGGCAGTGGCATGGATGCAGAGGGAGCTGTCGTACAGATGCAGCAGTGGTAGTGGCAGGGCCATGGGTAGTAGTACATGATGCAACAGTGCAGAGGATGTTGGGTAGCAGGCCTATCATCAGCACAGGGACCGATGTCGAATGATTAGCGTGATGCTCAGTGAGGAGTAATACTAGAGCATAGTCCTCGCTAAGAGGGAGTGTTGATTTGGGGTAGCATCGGATGTGCTCTAGCCACAAAAATTGGTGGAGAGGCTAAAGCACATGAGATCTCCAATACCCAAAAGTTGACAAAATAAACCAGTTTGGAGAGATTAAAATAATTAAATTTAAATGGATCCTAAGCTAACTAGGGAAAAAATATTAATGTGAATTAATATAAAACTGAGTTAGAATGGTCCAAAAGTCATGGATCAAGCCAGATCTAATCTTAACCGTTGATTAGGGACTTAATCTCGGCTGTTGAAATGTCAACGAGAAAAGTATAGGAGGAGGCTTGAGGTTCACTTGGAGAACACACCGAGTTGATCAAGAATTCAATTTTCTGGGGCAGTGCTTGCTGAGGAAATCAAAGTATTGATTAGAGTTGTAGCTGAGGGGCAGTGAATGCAGTAGCAGAGACGCAGAGATAGTACCGAGAGAATCAACGCAGAAGCCAGGAGAGGGTTGACGCAGAGCCAGCTAGAGGCCACACAGAAGCAGACAGAGGCAGCCAGGAGCTGCACAGATTCTGAGGAGGGCCAGCGTGGGAGACGTAGAGGCTCCAGAGGTTGACGCAGAGCCTCGAGAGGCTGACGCTGGGCTAGAGAGGCTGACGCTGGGCCAGAGAGGCTGACACAGACCCTAGAGGTTGATGCTGGGATATTTCGTGGGGCAGATTGGGGTTGATATCTGTCTCTGATTGAGAGGTACTACTGCTGAGGACATTCTTTGTTGGGTGAGCCATTTCTGGCACCCAAATTGTATTCGAAAACTGCTTAATAATAAAACTCTCAGATAGCTGCACTGGCTTTCCCGCATTGGGTTTTTCCGAGAACATTAGTCCAAAAATAACGGTGTCACTTGTGTGCTTGGTTTTCCTTCAATTGATGATCTGTATGTGTTGAGACTGTACTTGTATCTATTTTCAGTATTTACATGGTAAATAACTTGTTAATTAATAGAACAAGTAGGAAGAAATAAATCAGAAAGAACATGAAGGATTTCTAACAGTTAGACTTAGAAATTCCAACACTATCACACCTCTAACAAAATGACACCATTTCTAACCTTATATGGCTGTGAACCTTCCAGGATGAAAAAATTAATCCGATTAGATATTAAGGTTTTAATAGTTAGAGATGTCGTGGAAGAATCTCGAAGGGTAGTCAAGCTATTGAAGAAAAGCCTTGCAAATGCTAGGAATAGAATGAAGTGGCAAGGAAATTCCCCCCACTCAAAACGAGAGTTTGAAGAATGTGATTCAGTATTTGTACATTTACAAAATTACAAACAATTGTCATTAAAGCAACAAGTTATAAACAAACTAGCCCCAAAGCTCCGTGGACTATATCAAATCGAAGGGAAGATCATGCAAGTCACTTATGCTGTGGATCTCCCCAATGAATCAAAATCCACAACTTTTTCATGTTTCACTCCTTAAAAAAATTGGGGAACCATTGCCAAATCCAAATAGAGCTACCAGTATTGGACAAAGAAGGCAAATTGGTATTGGATCCTGAATAAATAATGTCCACCAAAATCAAGAAACTTCGTTGAATATAAATCACCAAGTACCGTATTAAGTGGAAGAATCTATCCAATGATGAAGCAACATGGAAAGATGAAGCATATTTCTATCCATGCTTTGAGGACAAAGCATTTTTAGTTTGTTCTTGGTTGGGAGGGGGGGAGGACTTGTAATATATCTAAATATATTGGATATACATAATATAAATAATTATTATAAAGAATAATTAAACATAGTAATGAATACAATACACAAATCAAAGGACAAAGCTCCTCATATGTAACCATTAAATGTATATCTAATAAAAATGTTGCGTACAATTGTAATCATTTTATCATTTATCAATCATTTATTACAAATATATGTGCAGTATTTGTATTTTATATGTGTACAGTATTTGTGCAAGGCAAGCAAAGCCAGATTAATAAGGTTTTATGATTCATTCCCTCCCCAACCCAATTTTTGAGATTTCTTGTTGGATCCTTTTTGGATGGGTGATTTGAATTTTGGAGAGTGCCTTGGGTTACTGATACCACTATAAACAAAATTGTAAATTGTTAGATGACAATGATCGAATATCATAAACTGTCAGTTTGGGCCTCCCAAGCCACAGTGAGAACATTGGTGCTTAATAAGCATAGACTTATGTTTGATCCTTGAGCTTTGCTATCTCAATATGAAAAATTGATATGATAGTTTATCTTCTTCTCTCAAAGTGATTTTCCTACAATTACATTTCTGCTTTATAATGGTCAACTATTTGTCCTCCTCTTATGAAGATGAATCTTGTTTTAGATTTGAAACGTTGATCAGAACAAAATGGACACTGTGGGTTATCATCTGGATCTGCAATATAACATATCCTTTTTTTGTCTGGATTTAGAAATGTTACCGGTTACCCTGTTTCTTCCTCTTAATTCTTGTGGAATATTCAACATTCAAATCGTTAGGATTTAGGAATGATGGAGCAGTGAATACTGATAACCGCTTATTGGTGCTGATATTGTTGTAGACATTTTCAAAAACATGGCAAATAGAAGATTTTGGATTAAGCACTTATTGCTACCTAGATTTTCATTGATGGTCATTTTCAACATTTGGCACTAAGAGTAAAGCCCAAGAGGAGGAAAAAAAAATTAAAAAATTGTTGAAATGGCAAATACTTTTTCAATAGTTTGCCATGCTATTCTCCATACACCTTCCTTTAGATAAATTGTGGTGCCCTACAACTTGAGGCTTCTTTCCATTGCTTTGCAAGCTCTATTTTAATGAGAGTTTTCCGATACCATCGCTCACAAACATTTCAACCTTGTGATTTTTGGGAACACTTCCAAGGAACACTGCCAAGTGTAGGGCTATTTCATGCTGGCCACTAATAGATTAAAGGCTTGGTAATGATCTCTAAGCTCTTGAGCATGGAGTGATAACCTGATTCTTTTCACAATGTGCATTTTCTAGTTTTTAAACAAGTATGGATAACATTAACTGATTTATGAAACAATTGTGAGATTAAAGACTTAGTAATGCTCTCTGGGCTCCTGAGCATAGAGTGATAAGCTAGTTCTTTTCACAGTGTTCCTGCTTCTAGTTTTCAAAAAGTTATGGATAACATGAACTGGTTGATAAAACAAATGCAAGATGGCCAACAATCTTTTTATTCCAAAGGAGGAAATATAGAGTGGACCAAGTTGATGGAGTTAATAGATGTATTAAGGTTTTAATTGGATTACCCAAGACAAAAGAGTGTGGTAATCTCTGATTTAGGCAAAGCCTTTTTTAAGATATGATCTTCGTTAATTGGTAGTAATTTAAAAGCACTTGTCAAGGAACAGTAGCTTTGTTACCATGGATTCTCATTCTCTTAACCCATGTTTTACCCCAATTATATCAAAACCCCCATGGTGGAATAGCAATGCGATCACTCTGTACATGGGCAGAAGACCCCTTCCCACAAGGTAAGAAAACAAAACAAGGCTTTTACATCGTAATTAGGTGCATCTCATGTATAATAGGGCATATGCTCATGGATCCCATATAAAAAGATTGGTATATAACATATAGATACACATTTGCTATATAACATATAGATACCCATTCTCTGGTGCTGTCCTAAAGTTTGCAACTTCTAGTGCCTATTGCTGAAACTTGTATTTAATGTATTTAAAGATTATACTTTCTAAATGCTTTCTAGTCATGGGATCATCGACATAACAATAGGTTCATGTAATTTATCATGTTCATCTCATTAAACATGGACAGGAAAAAGCTACGTTTGGTCACTGATTCCATATTATATAATATATTCTCATCATTGGTTTCCTGTTTCAATCAGTGCATCAGCATTTGGAGTTCTCACTTTTATGGGATCTCTTTTTGGGGACCTGGTTGAGTCAATGATCAAGCGTGACGCAGGTGTCAAGGATTCTGGACAGCTCATCCCTGGACATGGTATGTATTTTCCCTGGATGTTACACTGTTTGCATTATAACTTGAATTGACCAGCTACAAGATCCCAATAAATGTTACTAAGTAATATAAAGAATCCAGAATCAAGCAAGGGAGCGTTTTCTTGGATTCATTTTTGTAATTGTTTACACTTTGGGTACATCAAACTGAGAATAGAATATTGGCCCTATATTTAAACTTAAATCCCTTTTTATTGAATAATTTGAAATTATTTTATATCGATCCCTTACACCTACTCTTCTAGACATACAATGTTTTCTATTTGAGGAAATGCCTTTCAAGGTTGATGTAAGGGGATTAAACTGATAGTTATCTGCCAGTTACTTTAATTTGACTTGTAAAGGCATCTTTTGTTTAGCAAATTTTTACTGGATGTTTCCATTTAAGGACATCTTATGTGCAGTTCATAGTAAGTGTGGGACACCCACACAGCCCGATGTATGGGGTGATTCTTCATCTGTGTAAGAGTTAATTGGCTTAATTTTACATCGACACAAACTTATCGGCAAGTTGCTTTAGTTAGATTTATAGGGGCATATTTTTCATAGCAAATGTTTAACTGGGTTTTTCCATTCAAAAAGAAAATCTTATCTATAGTTCACAGCAAGCGTGGCACACCTGCACAACCCCAATTATGGGGCCATTCTTCCATTGAGTAAGAGTTAACTATCATAATATTACATCCACATGATACACAGATCTGCACTTAAAAAATATGTCCTACAACTAAAAGACTGAAACACCAATCAAAGATTCATATTGTTGAGAAATCTAGGGGCAGCTAGAGTAGATGATTTCTCTTACTTTGATAACCGCTTGTGATGCAGTTTTACTTAATTTGATTAGCCTTCCTTTTTCACTTGATTAGTATTAGTATTCTTCATCAAACAGCTACCAAACCATAAAGAAAATAAGACAAAGGACACAAGATACAGGCGGTCAGCCAAGGCCAAAACCTCTCCACTTGAGAGGAAAACCCACAAGAATTCTTCTCTTCTTATAGAATCTTTAGTTGACGAATTCCAAGACCCTACAAGACCAAGTCCCTTGGCAAGCTTTCCTTCTAGCATTTCCTTAGCAACTACTGCAATTTCGACCTCCAACAATTCTTCTGCCCAACAAATTATTTTGCAGATTCTACAGCAACTTCGACCTCTCCAGCAAATTCACAGTTTCGAACTTTCACAACTTCGACTTACTTGCTGCTTCATAGCTTCAATGCAACTTCACAACTTCGATGTAGCTTCACAGCATCGATGCAGCTTCACAACTTTGATGCAGCATTATAATTTCGTCTTGCCTAGTAACTGTAGAAACCCTAACAAAAGAGAGAGAGGGAGAGGCCTAAAACTTTGATCTTGTTCTTCTTCGTCATTTTCCAGCTTCTATCTTGAGGAGATTGAACTTGCTTAAGTGTGTCCAAATGAGGTCGAGTTCCTTCTTATTTATAGGCTCTTGAGGGGTATTTAGGCCGATTTGTCCTTTCATGTAGGCCGACTTGATCTTTGCACCATGACGAGGTATTGGAGGGTCTTTTGACTCGAGTAAATATTGTTTACAATATGTAACATGCCCAAAAGGGTCTTTCACACATGACAATGACTCAATTAACTTGTAGACTTAGTGACAAGCTCTAGAAGCACTCAATGGGTGTTTGACCTAAAAATAAATCTCCCTTGAGCATGAAACCCATGCCTTAAGAATAACAATATCAGAGCACAATGTTGGGGAGACCAATGAGTTATAAACACCACCATCATTGTCTCTCGAGGCACATACCCCACTTGGGTGTTCAGAGAGTATGTCCTTCCAGGACTATTCTTATCTTGGTTTCCCAATGCTCAAAGAATATCGGTCCTCTACGACTACTCTTATGTTGGATGCCCTATCTCATCCTCAAAGAGTATTGAATGCCAGATGCTTACCCAATCCTCCATTCTTTCTTCCAAAGTGAAGACAAGAATGATGTGTTTATCTCTCCCTCTCATCTAGGGAGGATATACCCGTTCCCATGAAATAATGTACCCATTCTTATAAAAGGAATGTATCCAAGCTCCCTCTTATCTAGGGATTTGTTTAAGCTCCCTCTTAACTAGGGAATTGCTTCCAACAACTTTCTGCTTTAGGTGGAGATCATGGGACTCTCAACTGCTTGTGGGGCTTGTTCTTTTGTTGTCATGAAGTTCATTTCTAACATTATGGAGCCTTCATTTTCTGGGACTTCTTCATAGTGTATTGACCTTCCATCAGTTTCCTTCACGAGCCACATCGGTCATGTCATCCTTCTCTCTATCAGAAAGTGATCCTTTAGTCCACATCTGGCTTTTTCTTCATACTGCTACCTCTTCCAAGTCATGCTTCCTTTAGGATCTTTCATCCAACCACATGAGTGTTAGTTGTAGGTGACATCTACAACCCTCTTTCGGTAGCCCTATATCAATCCATCCAGATGTTGTTCAAAATAAAAAAATGAACATCAAATCACAATTACTTGTTGTGATGGCCTTTCATCATGACATCTAACTTGCCTGCAACATCCTGCACATTCATAAGCACATCTCCAAGGCATCATATGTCAAGGGTCTTTTTTCTTTACAGACCTTATCACGGTCTTCTTCTCTATGGAGATGTCATGATCAATTCTTCTAGGTGTCGGATGTTGACTTCCTGTGACCGTAGTTGCATCTTTCACGATCTCTTGTTTCCTTCTTCACATATTACTTCCCATGAACTTTCCATACATAGTTCTTTCATCTTTGTCAACCACCTCATATTCCATATGAGGACATATTATGTTGATTTCATCTAGTCAATATGTGAACCATGCTTTCATGCATCTTTCTAAAGGAAGAGATCCCTTTTCTTTGATCATGCTCTTGAGATAGAGCATTTACCCATGCAACCATATGACGACATGACTCAATTAAATACATGCATACACACCTCTTTCCTTCTTTTGGTCATCTAGGCTTCCTTCAACAGCTTCCTTTTCTTGATTGAGAGTACTTCAACCATCTCGACATGTTGCATTCCTTTGTCACTATACCATCATCCTTCTAAACAATGAACCCCATACAAGGTAGAATTCTCAGTGAGACACTTACTTCTTCCAAGAGAGGTGATCCTTCTAATGAAGATTCCAACAGAGGATTTTGATTATCCTCACGATGTATGATGAATTCCTTCTATCATGCTAGATGACTTTCTTTCAATCATATGTACTATATATGATTTCATTGAGGTTTCCAAGAGCTACTTCCTTATATGATAACTGCTACATCTCTGTAGACTTCTACTTTAGCTATTCTTTCAAGCTTCTCTAATGATGTCATGAGCTCTTGCTTTAACAATATGCTTCTAGTATGATGCCATCTTCTACTAAGATGCATCTCGTCACAATACTTCTCATTTTGGCTGCCATGGTGGAGATATTTTCACCTCCTACTTCTCCTTGCTATGTATTGGAGAAACCCTAATAGTAAAGATCTATCCCCTTGGATTTCTTTTCATCAGGTTCTTCCACTTCTTTGGTGATATGAGCTTCGTTTCTTTCTTTCCTCTTGTTGTCCTTCTTGAACTTCGGACAATCTCTCTTGTAGTGCTCATATTCCTGAAAACCATAGCTTTGGATCTTTGACATATTCTTCTTCTTTTTCTGAGGACCAAACTTCCCAAACTTTCCTTTTCTCTTAGCCATGGCAACAAATGCTTGGACTTGCTCGTTTGATCCTACATTGCTCTTTGCCTTCAACATGGTTTTCTTCAATTTTACACAATGACCAATGTTCATTGAATGGGGTAGCTTCCTTCTTTCCATATATGCTTGATGTAAAGTTGACCCATTCCTTGGGTAGTGCATTGAGCACTACGGTGGTCATTTTTTTTTTTAACATTATTTCTCCCAACTCTTGTAGTTGGTCTCTTATTTCTGATACCCTCATAAAGTATGAGGCTCTTCCATCTTCCTTTGATATCTTCATATTGTAGAGTTCTTGTCTTAATGATATCACTTCTCCAGTAGTACTTACGGAGAACAATTCTACTAGTTTATCGTATATTCCTTTTGATGTCTCCAACTTTGATACATAGGGTATGAGGGGATCCTTGATGGATTCAATGAGAATCCTTTGAGCCCTTCTCCTTTCATATACTTTTCTAGAGCTTGAGGTTCTTCCTTTAGAGGCTTAATAATTGATCCCTTAACATGTTCAATGACTTCATTTTTTATGAGGATCAAATTTGTCCTCTTCTTCCATGCAAGAAAGTTTGATGACCCAACCATTTTGTTGCTTTCCTTGCAAAATGAAGTCATTTTGATAGCATATTCAATCATAAATATAAAGGTACTTACTTGTCAAATGAAGATGCTCCTTGATGACAATATCTTCAACTTGATGCCTTCTTGATTTTGATGACAATGTTGATAATAGAAGATGTCTTCTTGATGAAGATGTCTTTCTTCAAAAGTGATCCTTCAAAGAGAGGGAGATCACCTTGATTCTTTGATGATGTTGACAATGCCTCTTCTTGCTTCTCTTGAATGTAGTGACTTCAATGGTAGGGTCCTTGAGATATTCTTAGATGATGATGTGTGAGCTTCCCAACAATGCTTCAAGTGAGAGACCCTTCTTTTTAAAAGCTAGGGTTTTGAGGTCTTCTTTGCTTGTACTCATTTTTATTCCTTGTGAATGTCTTCTTTATGGTACGATGTTAATGTTTTGATCTTTCTTGATACTCCTTTTGTTAGTCCTTCTAGTGCTTTGGCCTTTGAGTGCCCTTCTTTTAGCTTCCTTGCCTTGTCTTGTCACCTTAGCTCTGATAACATGTTGAGAAATCTAGGGGCAGCTAGGGTAGATGATTTCTCTTACTTTGATAACTGCTTGTGATGTATTTTTACTTAATTTGATTAGCTTTCTTCTTTGACTTGATTAGTATTAGCATTCTTCATCAAACAACTACCAAAACCATAAAGAACAATAAGACAAAGGACACAAGATATAGGCGATCATCTTGGGCCAAAAACTTTCCACTTGAGTGGAAACCCCACAAGAATTCTTCTCTTCTTATAGAATCTTCAATTGACGAATTCCAACACCTATGAACCTTGACCAACACCCTCCAACTTCCAAGACCAAGTCCTTTGATGGGATTTCCTTCTAGCAGTTCCTTAACAACTACTGTAATTTCGACCTATAGCAAATTCTTCTGTTCAACAAATTCTTTTGCAAATTCTACTTCAACTTCAACCTCTTCAATAGATTCATAGTTTTGACCTTTCACAACTTCGACCTAGTTGCAACTTCACAACTTCGATGCAACTTCACAGCTTCGATGCAGCGTCACAACTTTGACACAACTTCACAACTTCGATGCAACTTCACAACGTTGATGCAACTTTAGAATTTCGTCTTGTCTAATAACTGTAGAAACCCTAATAAGAGAGAGAGGGAGAGAGAGAGGCCCAAAACTTCGATCTTCTTCTTCTTCTTTGTCCTTTTCCAGCTTCTATCTTGAGTAGATCGAACTTGCTTGAGTGTGTGTCCAATTGAGGTCGAGTTCCTTATTATTTATAGGCTCTTGAGGGGTATGAATTGCTATCTTTAGGCTGACTTGCCCCTTCATGTAGGCCAACTTGATCTTTGCACCATGACGAGCTATTAGAGGGTTGTTTGACTCAAATAAATTTTGTTTACAATATGTAACATGCCCAGTTATGTGCCTTCTTCTTAGGAGAACAACTAACAAGCCTTCAATAACTTTAGGTATAAATGAATTTTATTAATGTATGTCACATATAAATACATTGAGATATGACCTTTGGTTTCATCTTCCAAGAGGTCTGATGACTGTTTTTGTTCACACACTACTCTTCATATTCTCTTAAATTAATAGTAGTAATATTTACAATACACCATAATTCCTGGGATTAGGTATCTAACGTCCCCCACTTAATCTGCAAGGGTGTTTGTGAGTCCAAGCATCTTTGCAAACTTTTCAAACTTTTCTCTTCTAGGTGCTTTGGTGGAGATGTTTGCAATTTTCCCACTCATGGAACAATGTATCAAGCTAAGTCACCTGACACGGGGATTCGGGACACGTAGGATTCGAGATTCGTGGTGTCAGATTCGGACACGTTGACCCGCCGGAACAGGACACGTAGGATTCGTTATATATATA